>JAHHUM010001499.1:355899-513354 GCA_036173005.1 Crenichthys baileyi
TTCATCACTTCTCAGTTCTCTCAGGTGGCCAAACAGCAAGACTTCCTCGAGGTGCCAGGCGAGTCTTTGGAGGCCATCCTGCAGAGGGATGATCTCGATGTAAAGTGTGAGGAGTTTGTATTTGAAGCTCTGATGCGCTGGGTGAGAGCCCAGGTAGATGAACGCTATCCATTACTGGCCAGCTTGCTTTCACATGTGCGGTTGCCATTGTTGGAGCCGTCATACTTTGTGGAAAAAGTTGAGTCAGATGAGCTGATACGGCGCTGCACTGAGGCTTTCTATTTGCTGCAAGAGGCCCGTATGTATCACCTTTCCGGTAGAGAGGTAGGTATCCAGTAAATGTTCATAAATAATCACCTGTTTTGAGTGCTTTAAAAACATCTATCTTTCTCTCTGACCTATTTATAGGTGGTCTCAGAGCGAACCAAACCACGGGTTCAGCACTTTCTGTCGGAAGTTTTTTTGATCATTGGAGGATGCACTAAAGATGAACGCTTTATTTCCACTGTCACATGTTTGGACCCTCTGCGACGCAGCCGGCTTGAGGTGGCCCGCTTGCCAATGACAGAGATGGAAAATGAGTCCCAAAACAGGAAATGGGTGGAGTTTTCTTGCATCACTTTCCACAATGAAGTTTACATATCAGGTGAGAGCTCAATCCCAAACATCTTTATAAAGACTGAAATATGAAGCCACCATCATGTTTTAAATTGGCTTAATCACTATGCAATCATTTTTTTTATTAGAGTTGTTGCTTAAAAATATACTTACTGCAAATGAGATATGATGGCTGATAGAGATATTTATTAAATAGTCAAGCTCAGAGGAACGATACAGAATCTGTTCAATTTCTTGCAAGCAAGGGTAGGCAACACTCTGCAGTGCAGAACTACAAAGAGCAAACGCCTTGTCTCCTTTATTTTATAGCACAAACAGTTTGAATGTGTGTGTGTGTTACAAAGGTGGGAGTGTAAAAAGGAACAGTTGGTTTCCCAAAGACACAGTTGGTTTCGGGGAGTATGCATTCCTTAAAAGGAGATAACAGAACTCAGCCTCTCACAGTCTGCATGCTGAGTTCACATAAAGGACAGACATACATAGTTTACATGAGTGATAAAGAACAAAAATAAGTTTTCCATCCAACAATGGCTGAACTGAAAAATTCAGAGTTTACAAGAGAACTAAACAAACAGGAAGATGAGGTGTCATCTGCACTAACAGCTACTGTGGTTTGAGGCGTTTCCCACCCAGGAACTGACATTTCAACTACAGTTATTTTAACTGCCAAGGATGATGCACACCGCAACGTTAAGATAAGGTCATGAGGCTGATGAAACTAAACCTAGACAAGAGAAAAATGGTCCAATGCAAAGCACCAGGGTCTTCAATCTACATCTTATGTTTAATCAATGCATAGAAGGATATATAGTCTGAGACATTTTTCTCATATGATTTGAGTACTGTAGGTGGTAAGGAGACCCAAAACGATGTTTGGAAATATAACGGCGCCCTGGACAAGTGGATCCAAATCGAGTCGCTGTCAAATGGACGCTGGAGACACAAGATGGCAGTTCATGGCGGAAAAGTGTATGCGCTTGGTGGTTTTGATGGGGTTCACAGACTTGCTAGTGTGGAAGCCTATGATCCTTTTCACAATCGCTGGACACAGGTAATACAAATGTAATGGAAAATTGGCCTTGGTGTCACTCAGCCCCTCTTTACACTGGAATTAGGATACACCACAAAGTTAAAAATTCCCCTGAACATGGGTGGTCTTTACAGGGTCCTGAGAAGTTCCTCTACATCAGAAACACAGAGCAATCTCAATTTAACAACATTAGGTGGATAGTGACAGTTTTAAGCATGCACAAAACTATGGTGGTTTATTATTGTGGTGGAAGCAAGCAGTGTCGAGAAAACGTTTTGGCCTAATTTACAGATTGCTTCTGTTTTTGCATTTTTTCGTCACACCTAAATGTTTCAGTTCGTTAAACAAATTCTAACATCAGACAAACTAAGTTGATACAAAAAGCAGTTTTTAAATGATGATGTTATTTATTAAGGGGGAGTTTAATGCACATCTTCTCAAATCATGAGTTATTTTAGAATCACGAATTCATATAAATAATATATAAATATATATATAAATATATATATATAAATAAAACCTGAATTAGGCCAAAAGATCTCAAAAAGCAACATATCATGGGCTGATCTAAAGAAATTTATGAACAGATGAAAAAAAACAGGCATCTATCAGCCTGGAATGGGTTGCAAAGCTAAGTTTATGGCTTTGGGATGCCAATGAGTTATAGTGAGATCCATTATCATTAAATGGAGAAAACATGGAATGCTGATGAATCTTCCCAGGAGTTAACCTCCTACCAAAATTACCCAAAGAGAGCATGGAAAACTCATTCAGAAAGGTACAAAAGAACAAAAACATCTAAAGCACAACAGGCATATTTTCCTCCATTAAAATCTGTGTTCGATTCAACAATAAGAAAAAGACTGGGCAACAATTGGAGCAGGTGATGGTCAAACATGATGGTGGTAGTGTGATGGTCTGGGGCTGCTTTGCTTATTCAGGACTTAGACAACTTGGAATAATTGATGAAACCATAAATTATGAGAAATTTTAAAGGAGAATTTCTAGCCATCAGTTTGTGACCTTAAACTCAGTTGGAGAATAATTCAAAGTTATTCTGCAGGTCTATCTCTGAAGGACTCAAAAAAAAGATTCCAGTCAAACCTGCACATAAATCCAATTGAAATACTGTGGCTCCAAAAGTGAACAATTATCACAAATGCCTGATGTGTCGGAGTAGTTTCAGGGGTAGGACCCAAGTGCAGACAGGCAGGAGCAGATCGGTGAAACTAAAGGTTTAATAAACAAACAAAAACTTACATGCAGGCATAAGGAGGGCTAAACGTGGAACCGAGGCTTTAGTGTAACAACAGCCTAAGACAGACATGACATGGGTGACAGTAATACAGACAATGATTCAGTGAGAAATGAATACAAAAGAGGAGTATATGAAGAGCAAGACACAGGTGAAAACAGAAACTGATGGACATGAAATAGGTGGACAAGATGAAGCTAATTATAAGCTATGGCAGGAGTGAACACAACATGAATGGGCTGAACAGAGAAGCAGTAAAATATTCTAACCAAAAACGATCTTAAGGAACCTAAACTAAAATGCCTAATGAATAAAATACAAGAATAAATAAGGAACTAAAGGGCCACCAACAAAACATACACAATAATCAGGACAAGAAACTAAACTTAATGTAAATGAACCAAAGCACCACAAAGAAAAAACAATCATGAACAAGGTCCAAAACAAAACTCAAATACCCTCAGATCATGGCATGATGCCAGTCACTGCTGCAAAGGATGGTATATTAGGTTTCAGGGGGGCAATTTTCACATTCCCCTTTTTCACATAGAAACAGGTTGGTTTGGATAGGCTTTTTTTCCCTTAAGTGAAATAATGATTTGAAAACTGATTTTTATATTTATCCAAATTATCTTTGTTTGATATTACAAAACGGTTTGATAATTGTACACACTTAATCCTGACAAAAAAAGCAAAGCCAGCAGGAATCTGTAAGAGGCATATACAGTATTTTCTCAGATTGGCTATTGGAGTATTTGTAGAAGGACTGGCCACCCCGGCCTCATATCAAGGCTATAACCATAGAAACCACACTAATTAGAGCTCAAAATTGTAGATGTATTGTCACTTCTTTGGTAATGCAACAAAAAATGCAATGTGCAGGCACCCAGTGTAGAGATGTACTTAACAGGAAAAGTGCATGCACCTCCAAATTGTGCACATTGGCTTGTTGCTGGGAGACTGACGAATGTTTTAAGTTGTTGAAATATAAGATGTAACTCTGTCAAAGAAGAGCGCTAATGCATGCAAACAGATGTTGTACTATACTCTGTACATAAAACCCCTCATCTGCGTTGTGTCATGTTGATGATAAGCTGATGAAAACAGTGATGGTGATTTCTAAGCCACAGTAAGGCTAAAACTGATGTTGGAGGTGCAGAAACCTCCCATATATGTATATGTGATACTCATTATTGTCATTGTGATAGAATGACCAACAGCAGAGCAGGGTTAAACTTGTATGTGCTGAGTACTTTAGGTGCAAGGCAGGATTATACTCGCCCAGCTCAGAATTCAGCAAATGAAATAAGGTTTTTCAAATTTGTTGCAATCTAACAAAGTTCGAATCACCATACAGTCTAATACAAAATGTTCCTTGCAGAGACGATTTCAGGGTAATCTAAAGATATTTGTCTGTGAATCACTTTCACATGAGCTCCCTTTACTGAGATGCTGTTGCCTAGTAGCCTTTTCGATGTATTTACTACAGGTGACACCTCTTGCAGTGGGCGTCAGCTCCTTTGCTGCAGCAAGCTTTGACAGATGGATCTATGTGATAGGTGGTGGCCCTAACGGAAAATTATCCACGGATAAAGTTCAGTGCTGGGAACCAGGGACAGACAGCTGGGAAATGCGAGCACCCATCCCTATTGAAACCAAATGCACCAATGCTGTTGCATTCAAGAACTGCATCTACGTAGTTGGTAAGTTTGAAGTGTAAAAATAGTTGGATGCTACTTGACATTATGCAAGATTTGGCAAATCTGGTACGTTTTTTGTAAAATATGTGATTATTTTATATTTTAAACCAGCAAAATGTAAACAAGACTGAAACAGGGCAAAACAGCGCTGAGAAAGTCAGAGGTTAAAACAGACACCTAACTAAGTTAACTGGCAAAATAGGTGTAAAAAGAATTTTAGAGATACTTTTAGAAGTACAAAAAGTGGTGTATTTATCCATTTCAGAAACAAGGAAAGACTAAATAATTAAACAGTAAAAAAAAATTATTTTGTAAACAAAACTGCGTTCTGCAATCGTTTACGATGCATAGTACACAATGTCACATTCTTCATGTGCAATGGAAAGGCCCTCAGACAATAATGTTGATTGTGAGAAGATGTCGATGTGTGAAATTTGTCGCCACATTCAAAGCTCCTAGTTAGCTCTTCAACATGTAATAATGACAAGTGCTAAAGTGTTGCCATAATCTTTGAGTTAATTTCTGTGTTAAATGTACTGATATGTGGTTTGATTCAAAATGCGATTTTAGAACTTGTTTGCCATTTTGCCTGGTTGCCAGAAGATTCACAGTAGAAATGCCAGCTTAGCACTATTTCACTGCAAACATTTTGACTTGAATTAGCAGCACAGACATATTACGCAAGGCCTGCAATCCTCTCAGAGGAAGTTCTGCTTTTGCATACGCTCTACAGGACAACCAACAAGCACCAGGTGCAAAAGTGGAACACAGCCATTGTCTCAGGAAAGGCAAACCCTTATCTCAGCATTTGTATGCCAAACCACATTTTCTGCACATATTACAGCAGCAAGAGTCCGAACACGGAGATATCTTCTTTACAAATCAGAAACGTAATCAGAAACAAACATTTTGAACAACATGAATCATTTAAGAGATATAACTAACAATGCTCCTCACATTTGCTGGAAAGCACCTATCCTACATAACTGCTGGGATTGATCTCAGTTTCTAAACACTCAAAATTTCAAATAATGCAAGATGTATCAATTTTTTAGCCATGTTGCTGGTATCTAAATCAAATAAGACCATATATAAAAAGACAAATACATTTATTTTTAGTTTCAACATTTGATGTTGTCATAGTTATTTATTTTTTTTATTTTGAAAGAATTTTCCTTTCCTTTCAAAATTGAATTTACTGAAGTGTAGCTTGTAAGGCAATGACACTGCAAAAAGTATCATTGCCCATTCAGCTTTTTCAAACTTTGAAGCGGAAGAAAAAAATTACAGTTTTCAATTTTTTTTATACATTTATCTGAAAGTAGATTGTGCATTCTGTCCCTTATACTCATTGACCCTTAAATAAAATCCAGAGCCAGGCAAATATGAAATTATACTCCAAACTTTGACCATCTCACTGGTCGGTCAATAAATCATATAAAAATTTAAAGAGAATGGCAACACTGCAAACCTACCATGGGATTACTTTCCACCTAACTTTCCATCTAGGCCAACAGCAACTATGGAGGAACTGCAGAGAGCCACAGCTCAGATTGGAGAATCTTTAGGCAGGACAACTATTAGTCAAACACTCCACATATTTGGCCTTAATGAAACCAGGCAAGATTGTTCAATTGTTGATAGAAAGCCAAAATAATTCCCCTCTATGGTTTGCCACTGGCCATTTGGGGCAGACAGCAAACATGTGAAGGAAGATGCTCTGCTAAGATACAATAAGAATTGTATTTTTTGGCCCTACATGCAAAAACTATGTGTGGCAGAGAATGAACAACCCAAACGCATCATACCCACTGTGAGAACAGCTGGTAGAGACATCTACAAAACTGTTAAATCAGGGGACTGAATGCAAATGCATGCCAAACCTTTTAGATTTTTATTTGCAAAAAAACATACTTCAGAACTTCCAAATTTATCTCATATTAATCTAAAATACTCCATTTCAGATGCTGTTACATACTGTCCAATTATATCCTAATTATAATGGAGTCCAATCAATTTAGTTATATAATGCCAGTTGGTAAAAACTCATCTAGTTAATAAAGCCCATCCAGTTGCATAAAGTTATTAACTTTGGAGCAATACTTCCTCCTGAGCAAGCATGTGGCTACAGTGGAGAGAAGCAAATTGCAACAGGAAGAGAGCTCCAGCAGAACCAGGCTCAGAATGAGCGGCCATATGTCATAGCTGAGTAGAGGCTAAAAGGAAAAGAAACAAACACTAAAAAACAGAAGCAGTGGTCCAGGAGTAGATTTTACTTACAAAATGTTAAATATATTTGTAAGTACTGAGTCAGAAAATGTTTACAGGTATTACACCAACAGATGAGCTAAGATAGAAAATCAATGGATACTTTGTATTCATTAAGACTGGAGTCACCGATTTCAGTAGCTTGTCTACTTTATTACATATCATTTAGCTCACCATGAAATCTTCATTGCATTTCCAGGTGGTGCCATGCACGCCATGTACTGCTACTCACCTCTGTCCGACTCCTGGTCCCTTGTGACCCGTCTGGGGGAGAGGGCAAGTTGCGCCATCGCGGCGTGCAGCAACAAACTTTTTATCACAGGGGGAAGGGATAACAAGAACCAAGTGATCTCCACGGTGATGTGCTGGGACGTGGATCGATGTGTGTTGACAGAGGAGTGTGTCTTACCGATGGGGGTGTCCCACCACGGCAGCGTGACACTCATGAAGTCTTACACGCACATTCACAGAGTCATACCTCCGTCACAGTGCCAGTGACACAAGCTTCTTTGAAGCAGACTTTATTTTTGCTGCAGCAAGGAACAGGAGTGATGCAGGAATACTGTATGTTTTTCATTCACTTGCCACTTTACAATGAGCTACCACTGTGTTTATACTAATGTTAGCAGCCAAACTTTAGCAATATATTTTATTTTCTTGAGCTCTATTATTTGAAAAAAAAATTGTTTTTATTATTTTTTCATTATTTTGTGTTCTCTGTGGCATAAAATATGTGTAAATGTATGTATTTATCGAACTTCAGCAGTAAAGATGAATCTTAACAAACTGAATATAGTTAAAAAGCAATTTAATTGCACAGTTCAATTCAAAAGGCAAATTTTACTTTCATCTGAAGATGTCTTTGAACCACTTCTTTTTCTCCTTTTCCTGATATGATGTTACACTCCAAAAAAGTTAATGTGGAGAGAACCATTAAATTAACAGAAGAGGTGTTGCTTTGGGTGCTTTAAAAAGCAAAACAGTTGTGTTTTGTCTGTAAATCAAACACTGTTCTGCAGATGGAATTTTTGTAGCTTTCGTTTTCTCTAAGTCTTATCTTTTTCCACGCAAACATTCAGCGTTCCAAGGACAAACACTGTCAAGCCAGAAAACAGCCGGCCGGTTAATTCCTGCGCTCTTGAACAATCTTTCAAGCTAAACTCAACTTCCTCTTTTTTATTTTCAAGAAAAATGCATATTTGAAATTTTGTTAACGATTCAAAATAGTAAAAAAAACTTCTAATAGGCATGTTCATTTAACAGTTGTTTGGTCCCTCCCTCAAAAAATCTACTCTGACCAAGTTTTAATGGTTTAAGTAACATATTTGCTCTATTTCCGGTGTAAAGCAGACCGGAAGCTCAGGTGTGTCACAGGTACATTTGCAGTGAAACGAAATCCATAATTTGGCAGGTGGTTTCGTACAGCTGCTGGTATTTTATTTTAACTTGGTTTTAAGGGTTAAGCTTCAAGCTCGTCCACAGTGGTTTAAAGTAAAATGTTCGAGGTTTTACGCATCTGTGCCTAACACCGGCTTCAGGAACGTCTTCTGTCGCCTACCTGAGGAGCAAAGTGAAAGTTAATTGTGCCTTCGAATCAAACTCCACCTAAACTTTCCGTGTCCCAGAAATGGCTATTCGGTATTTTCTCGTCTGCTTTACTGTTAACTACTATCTGGGTAAGTTTGACTTTATATGGAAAAGACTTTAAAACTGTCTTGAACATTTCTGTGAACCTGTAGTCAACCGCACTGATTTCTGCACCCGAACAGATCAACAACCAGGACAACTCGCAGGCTATTTACATGTTCGCTCATGGAATAGTTTTGCATGTTTCATTGTTGTGTTTTCTGTGCTTAGCTGACCTGCTAGGAATTTATTTTAAGTTCATAACCTCATACATTTTATCATATTTGTGGCTTAACGAGATATATTTTTGTCAGAGTTTCTTTGTACTTCTGCCCATATAATCCATTACCAGCCATGTAATTCTACCATGTTTCATCTGAAGGTGTTTGCTTATTTTTTGCCAGTGGCGTCTGTATACAATCATCAGACCAAGGAACTCAGTACAGGCCACTGATAGAGTTGTTGAGGCGTTTAACGCAGGGTGAGATTATACAATTATATCGCAAGCTTTGAACTGAGCGATGTTCAGTCCATTGTCTGAAAGTGATCAGATTAAAACCTACCAATACATGGCATTCCACCTAAAATTACAGGTCATAGAAAGTCACATTAAATCCTAGCTGCACTTTTCAACAGGCCATGTAGGGGACACAGCAAACATGTGGAGAAATCTGTTCAGGTCAGGTGGGTATAAAATTGAACTTTTTGGCCTACATGCAAAACACTGTGTGTGGTGGAAAACTACACCACTTGAAAACACCTTTGGTCAAACATGGTGGTGAAAGCATCATGCTGTGGGGATACTTTCCTCAGGGTGGAGCTTGTCAGACGTTATGGGAAGATGGGTGTTGCAGGTTGCAAAAGACTTAAAACTGGGGTGAAGAGAAAAATGACACTAAATATACAGCCAGAGAAAATATTTTGGCTCATTCTGACACATGGTTTGATCTAAACCACAAGTCCAATTTGAAATCTGATAAAAATTTCTGTTCATAGACTTTGTGTACTTCAATCTGACAAAGCTTAAGCCTTTTGAAAATAAGAATGAGAAAAAAATCAGTCTCTATATGCACAAGACTGGTACAGCAGTACACCCAAAAGACTTGCATCTGCAATTGCGGTAAAAATTGGCTCTGCTAATGATTGATTCAGGGGTTCTGTTTACAAATGCAGCTGCCACTTTTCCAATATTTTGTAAACAAAGTTGAAAAATGTGTTTGTTTATTTGCACTTCATTTACTTTGAGTAGATCTATGGCATATAATCCTAACACAATACAGTGAAGTTTGCGGTTGGAACAAATGTGAAATCAAGGGGTAAAAGACTTTTTTTCATGTCTGTCTATTCTCAACTTAAATCTGCTACTGTTAAAACCAGCAGCTTGTATCTTCATCAGGTCTGAAATGAAAAAGTCCTGACATGTCTTTGTACAATTCAACACATTAGGTATACGTTCCAGTAGTTTGATGTCTTTGGGATTTATTTATGAAGAGCAGACCAACTGTAAAAAGTTGAATTCGTATGTACTTTCCATACATTAATGTTGTCTGGGTAATACATGGGGATTTTTCTTTTGATCATGTGGTTATTTGTTAGCTCTGACAGACTCTTGTGGAGAAAATGCATTAAAAACAAAACAAAGCCATATCTGGGGGTTATATGCAAAAAACACTTAAATAGATTACTGAAGAGTTGAATGTTTTTTATTGGTTAACCAGGCTTTTATTTTTTAGCAACAAGTGTATGTTTTACTTTTACATGTGCATTTTAATTAGTAGTTTAAATATCCAGAATTAAAGTTTGGATAGAATCCCTATACCTGACTTTGGTCTAAGTATTTAGTTCTAACTCACTTTTCCTTAAACACTGTGATTTTGTCCTGGTGTTGAATAAGCAAGGATGAATAAACCACATTGACCCAATCAGATATACTGCTGTGATTTTGTGCACAGATTTTCAGTTGAACAGATGCTTACAAGATTATTATTGTTACATAATACTTCTGCTGTTGCTCTGTGGATTTATTGGGATGTAAAATGTTGGTAAACTGGTTTTTAACAACGTCTGTTAGTGATTAGAGTGGCTAGCACAGCTAGCATTGCTAACTATAATAGCAGGCTTTATGTGTTTTCTAAATTAATATTTTTGTTTATGCAGTACATGTAGTGGTATGATTAAAAGTTTTAACTCTGACTGAGGGGCACCTAGTCATCAATGAGCCTAAATATTTCAGTCATAAAGTTCATGAAATACTCCTAATTCACACAAAATCATCAAAAAATTTATATCACTATTAATATTCTTCATTGATTCTTCATTGAGCCAGATTGATAAGGGATAACCCCTATCCAACCACCGGGATAGCTCTATACTCTCAAATAAAACCAAAGAGCAAAGTGTACCAGAGTCAAATTCCTTGTTTGTATGTACAAACTTGGCAATAAAGCTGATTCTGATTCTGATAAACATTTTAAAGGAAGAAGTGTAATTTAAACTTTAGACTTGAGTCAAATAAAAGTGGGAGTTACTAGAAAGTCAACGTCCTCCTCCAGCCTGGGGGCTTATCCTGACAAAACTACAAGATGTCAAAAAGGCGTCGCTACAATTTAAAAGAAAAGAAATTTAGTCACCTCTGAATCACAATACTTCCCTTTTGAGGCATTGGGATTGGCTCCTTAGATGCCCAAACTGGAGGCAACTGGACTTCTTCTCTTGTTTAAAATGTTGAATGGTTTCTTTTTTTGATATGCAGATTTATCTTAACTACCTGTTTACTTCAGCATACAAAATATAATTATTATTAGCAACAGTAGCATTAGTAGTAGTAGTAGTAGTAGTAGTAATATTTTCATAATTTTAGCACTCTCACCAACACAGACAAAATGTCCTCGGTCTGACATTATTCCTGTCATGGACAAATTATCTTGGTGGGGTGGGTTTTTTTTTTTCCACTGGAGAGGATACTGTAATCAGTTTACATGTGCATCAACATATTTCATTTGAAGTTTAAAGTGCATCATATAAATGCTTAAGGCTGTTCGTGTGATGTTCTGAAGGAATTTGTGTTTAAGTAAATCTGCTTTCTTGACACTTTAAAAGAGACCCTTTAATTGCTTCAAAATACCCTTCATTAAGTTATTTATTTATTATGTTTAGGCTGTTTTGCTGAGTATAAGCAGACTCTGCTACAATGCTAACTCTCCATTAAATCTGACAAGCTGGAAAAAAGCTAAACAGACAAAGCAGACCATTCTGAAGGCTGCAGACATCCATCTTAACGATAACTTATTCATCATCAGCTGTACGCATTTTAATTCTTTGTTTGTCCTTCCATTAACAGAAAAAAACACATAAATGTTTTTTATTCAACTCACAACAGGGTTATTTTTTGGTACCTATGCTTGAAAAAGTATAAAAAATTGTTTGTGGACATCTTTATGTTTTAAAGAAACTAAGAAAAAGAGGAGACCATAAACAAACAAATTAATAAATTCCAGCTAAAACTAAAGGACAACTAATAAATAAGGTATGGATATAGTTCTCTCCAGATGATCAATGCGTTGTTGTGCTGTTACACCCTCTTGAAACAACATGGACTGAACAAAATTTAAGGCACCTTTCAGGGCACTCAAGGTCGCCTTACAAAGTAAAAACCAATTAAAGCCAAAAAAATAAGATAAAAAGAATCTGAAGACGATATTAGGAGCTGTCAGCAGCTGTCTTGTTTTAACCATCCACTGCTGCCTGATAGGCTGGGTGGTGTATGTGGTTGAGCTCTGACGCATCCACAGATCAGTTGGGCAACTCTAATCTGAGCAGCTCAGCAAGACAACTGCTGCAAACAATGAATCGTTCCGTCTTCTTCACCTGCAGCGCCGCTAGCTAAGTTCACGTTTAGCTAAAAATAACACATGGACGCACAGCGTAAAGTTTGCAATCAATTCAAATGTAAACTTATCAAACTTTGCAACACAAACACGCAAACTAAGTGTAATTTTTCATAAAATAACTTTAACTCACAAGGCTGTGATTTCTGTAGCGTTCTGTGGATGAAGGTCTGGCATAGGTGACAAGTGTTCTAACAACATACCCAAACTGACGGATGCATGTAGAAGCACAACGGTACGAAAATTTAACAAGGTAGCTCTGTTCGTCACCTTCATGTTACTGGACTAAGAAATAACTGGATGAAGAGCTTGTGGTAGTTTAATATTGGTAGGCTACATTGGTTCGATAATATTTTGAAAGGATAAAAATCTAAGATTACTGTTAAATGTTTCTTGCCAAAGTTTGAATAAACAAATCATCTTAGGAAAGAAAGACATTTAGCTTGAATTGCTGCTAGACTACATTGCTTTGTACAGTATACTAATGTTTTTACACTTTAACATGGTCGCTATCACTTGCATTCTCTTTGTAGTTGCTGGACAAACTACAGAATATTTCCTGCTGGGGCAGACAGCCAACTTCACTGCAAACATCAAAGAAACCCCTGACGACATTCTGTGGAAGCATGAAGGAAACAAAGTAGTGGAGTTTGCTGGCAGTGAACAGCTTTCCTTTGGGTCATTTGAACACCGGGTCACTCTTGACTGGCATTCTGCAGATCTGACCATTAGCAACCTCGTATATGAAGACAGGGGATTGTACGAGCTGGAAACATTTGCCAACAGCAAATTGAATCGCAAACGTTTTCAAATGGAAGTCATTGGTAAGTTTTATTTTCTTTTTTTCCTAACCATAATTTATGACAACATTTTTAGTTGGACGTTGAGCATTCTGTGTTTGTAAGTAACTTTGGTTTTGATGAGAGGCCATTCAGAAGGTTTTTGGTAATTTTTTTTTATACATCGTAAATTGTTTTTTACACAGTCTCCTTAGGAACATTTTATAGCTCAACTCAAGCATTTTCTGGGTCAAGATAAATAAAATCTAGAATTAAAAAAACTTTACATTTCTAGACAGTTATATTCCTAATCCCATTGATTTTAATTGCTAATAACAAAACAGAGACCCTCATTATTGCTCCTGATGATACAATTCCTGTTATCAGGCAACATCTTACTTTTTTGCCACCTTTCCTACAAACCAACTTTCGACAGCTCTTTATGCTTTGAACATCATTCTAGACAACTGGTCTGAGATTGTCTTTATCACTGAAGGTATATTTCAAAAACTGCTTAACCAGACTGTAGAACCAGAATAGACATTAGACCAGTGGAAATCTGTGCTTTGGTCTGATGAGTCCAAGTTTGAGATCTTTGGTTCCAACCACCGTGTCTTTGTGCGGCGCAGAAGAGGTGAACGGATGGACTCTACATGCCTGGTTCCCACCGTGAAGCATGGAGGAGGAGGTGTGATGGTGTGGGGGTGCTTTGCTGGTGACGCTGTTGGGGATGTAATTAAAAATTGAAGGCATACTGAACCAGCATGGCTACCACAGCATCTTGCAGTGGCATGCTATTCCATCCGGTTTGCGTTTAGTTGGACCATCATTTATTTTTCAACAGGACAATGACCCCAAACACACCTCCAGGCTGTTTAAGGGCTATTTGACCAAGAAGGAGAGTGATGGGGTGCTGCGCCAGATGACCTGGCCTCCACAGTCACCGGACCTGAACCCAACCGAGATGGTTTGGGGTGAGCTGGATCGCAGAGTGAAGGCAAAAGTGCCAACAAGTGCAAAGCATCTCTGGGAACTCCTTCAAGACTGTTGGAAAACCATTTCAGGTGACTACCTCTTGAAGCTCATCAACAGAATGCCAAGAGTGTGTGGAGCAGTAATCAAAGCAAAAGGTTGCTACTTTGAAGAACCTAGAATATAAGACATATTTTCAGTTGTTTCACACTTTTTTGTTCAGTATATAATTCCACGTGTTAATTCATAGTTTTGATGCCTTCAGTGTGAAGCTACAATATTCATAGTCATGAAAATAAGGACAACTCTTTGAATGAGAAGGTGTGTCCAAACTTTTGGTCTGTACTGTATATATAATTTTACTCAATTTTCATTCCGTCCTTCCGTCTTGCCGTCAATCCATACATTCATCCTTTCCCTCTGCACAGTCATTGTTTTTTTTACAGATTCTGTATTTAAACCTGACTACCTTGAGTCTTGAAATGTACATTCATTTGACATAAAAATGTGTATAAATATGTTGTAAATAATAGCAAACAGATCATTGCTGAAATAGTCACACGAATGTTGATACAGCCGATTGAAAAACAACAGAAAATCCACTTAATGAATTCAAAAGTTTGTTTAAACAAAGAAAAACCATATTTAGGGTTAAAACGGGAGTAAACAGAGAGGACTAAAAGTGCTTGAATATGAAGAGCCTTTTCCTCTCAGTCAGTGCTTTTATATACTTTACATATATATTATATAGCGTTTTTACTATATTCTCCTTATTAATCAATTAAGTGAAATACTATTATACTTGCTATACGTTTTTATTTACAATTAAGTTGCTATATATGCAAAAGCACTACAGAAAAACAGTGGTTGTAAACTGCCACCCAATTGTAATCTAGGTAATAAACAATTAACAATCTTTCAGATGCATATTATGCAAATAATTATCTGCCGGCCAGACACCAAATTTGGTTTCAATAGACACGTATCCAAATCTGTGAATAAAGTCACTTTAAGGCAAGGGAAGTTTATTTGTATAGCACATTTCAGCTACAAGACAATTCAAGGTGTCCTATATGGTGGATACATAAGAAAAGAAAACACATTAAAAATACATTGCAGTGGCATATTAAAGGAAAATAAAGACAAATTAGGCTACAGACTGAAATGATAAATTAAATAGAACAGTCTAAGTCAACTTTAAATTCATGATTTTAACCTTGATTTAAAATAACTCAAAGATTCGGCATTTTTGCAGTTTTCTGGGAGTTTGTTCCAGATTAGTGGAGCATAAGAACTGAATGATGCTCCTCAATTTTTGACTCTGGTTCCGGGGCTACAGAGTAGACTTGAACCAGAGATCCTGAGTGGTCTGGAGGGTTGATACAGTGACAATAAATCTTTAATGTACGTTTGTGCTAAGCCATTCAGTGATTTATAAATTAACAGAAGTATTTTAAAGTCTATTCTCTGAGATACAGGGAGCCAGTTTAAGGACTTCAGAACTCGTTTTCAGAACAGTTTTAGTACGGACACAGGCAGCAGTGCTCTGGACCAATTGCAGCTGTCTGACTGACTTCTTAGCCGAACTGTGAAGACACTGTTGCAGTAATCAAGTCGACAAAAGATGAACGCATGGATGAGTTTTTCCAAGGTCCTGCTGAGACATTAGTCTTTTTATCCTGGAAATATTCTTTAGGTGATGGAAGGCAGTGATTGTCTTTATGTGCCTCTGACGGTTCAGGTCTGATTCCATTACTACAACCAGATTTCAGTCCTGATCTGTGGTTTCCAGCTATAGAAACTGCTAACTCTTGATCGCATCTCATTTGGTCCAAAAATAATTACTTAAGTTTTGTTTTTATTTAACTGAAGAAAATTATTGCTCATCCACGCAATGATTTGTTCCAGCATCTAGCCAACACCTGGTGATATTGTAATGTTTAACTGTGTGTCATTTGCATAGTTATGGTAACTACTTACAGGGGTTAGACAATGAAACTGAAATACCTGGTTTTAGACCACAATAATTTATTAGTATGGTGTAGGGCCTCCTTTTCCAGCCAATACAGCGTCAATTCATCTTGGGAATGACATATACAAGTCCTGCACAGTGGTCAGAGGGATTTTAAGCCATTCTTCTTGCAGGATAGTGGCCAGGTCACTACGTGATACTGGTGGAGGAAAAACATTTCCTGACTCGCTCCTCCAAACACCCCAAAGGGCTCAAAATATTTAGATCTGGTGACTGTGCAGGCCATGGGGATGGTCAAGGTTCACTTTCATGTTCATCAAACCAATCTTTCACCAGTCTTGCTGTGTGTATTGGTGCATTGTCATCCTGATACACGGCAACCGCCTTCAGGATACAATGTTTGAACCATTGGATGCACATGGTCCTCAAGAATGGTTCGGTAGTCTTGGCAGTGACACGCCCATCTAGCACAAGTATTGGGCCAAGGGAATGCCATGATATGGCAGCCCAAACCATCACTGATCCACCCCCATGCTTAACTCTGGGCATGCAGCAGTCTGGGTGGTACGCTTCTTTGGGGCTTCTCCACACTGTAACTCTCCCGGATGTGGGGAAAACGGTAAAGGTGGACTCATCAGAGAACAATACATGTTTCACATTGTCCACAGCCCAAGATTTGCGCTCCTTGCACCATTGAAGCCGATGTTTGGCATTGGAATGAGTGACCAAAGGTTTGGCTATAGCAGCCTGGCCGTGTATATTGACCCTGTGGAGCTCCCGATGGACAGTTCTGGGGGAAACAGGAGAGTTGAGGTGCACATTTAATTGTGCTGTGTTTTGGGCAGCCGTGGTTTTATGTTTTTTGGATACAATCCGGGTTAGCACCCGAACATCCCTTTCAGACAGCTTCCTCTTGCATCCACAGTTAATCCTGTTGGATGTGGTTCGTCCTTCTTGGTGGTATGCTGACATTACCCTGGATACCGTGGCTCTTGATACATCACAAAGACTTGCTGTCTTGGTCACAGATGCGCCAGCAAGACGTGCACCAACAATTTGTCCTCTTTTGAACTCTGGTATGTCACCCATAATGTTGTGTGCATTTCAATATTTTGAGCAA
This sequence comes from Crenichthys baileyi, assembly GCA_036173005.1. Taxonomy (NCBI): domain Eukaryota; kingdom Metazoa; phylum Chordata; class Actinopteri; order Cyprinodontiformes; family Goodeidae; genus Crenichthys; species Crenichthys baileyi. Next base: position 373,127 of record JAHHUM010001499.1, read on the forward strand.
AACTGTGCTCTTACCCTGCTAATTGAACCTTCACACTTGCCTCTTACTGGTGCAATGTGCAATCAATGAAGACTGGCTACCAGGCTGGTCCAATTTAGCCATGAAACCTCCCACACTAAAATGACAGATGTTTCAGTTTCATTGTCCAACCCCTGTATGTTTGTTATAATTTGAGCTAGGGGGAACAGTGACTACACCATGTAGATACTGAATAGTAGGGGGCCCCGAGGTAGAACCTTGGGGAACCCAACATACGATTTTTGTCAGCTCTAAAGTTACCTGCTGACACAAAAAGGTCCCTGTCCTTCAAGTAAGATTTAAACCAGTCAGGTTCTGTACCAGAAAGACTGACCCAGTTGTCCAGGTACCCCAGTACTATACTATGGTCAACAGTGTTGAATGCTGCACTGAGGTCCAATAATAGCAGTACTGTGGTTCTTCCACAGTCTGCACTCTGCAGTGTCTGTAGTGCTTGTAGTTGATTTTGGTAGAATTGTGTAATTTCATCCAAATTAATTTTGATTGGACACAACATTGGTGCTGGACTTGGCATTGATGTACACACTACTCCTTTAATTTTCTGAGTTTTCTCCGTAAAGAAGTTAGCAAATTCATTGCAGGTCTTGGTAGAGTGGAGGTTAGATGCTACAGACACAGGAGTATTTGTTAACCTGTCGACCGTACTTAACAAGGCACGAGCATTTTGAATGTTTTTGTTGATGATTTCCGAAAAGATAGATTCCCTGGCATATTCAGTTGTAAGTTATATCTGTAAATCCAGTCTTTCGCCCCCTCTGTTCACCTTTTTCACACTCCCTTTTTTCTCACCGGTGGAGCATGTCTCCACGGAGGTTTCTTCTTACCTTCACCTTAATGGAAGCTATGGGATCAATGATGTCAGAAATGTTAGAATAGAAGTTAACTACCAGCTTATTTACTGAGTTACAGGACAGAGTGGAAGTGAAAGAGTAATCGAGTCGATCGAAATTACTCTTTCAAAGCTGACATTAGTTACAAAGACCTGTCTGTCAAGACTCTTACTGACGAGCAAGTCCAAAATATGTCCCCATTTGTGTGTTGACTGTTAAGTGTGAAACTAAATGGTTTCACTATGGTCAGTGAAGAGATGCCTTTGGCTGTCTCAGTTTCATTTTTGATGCTTTGTGTTTACAGTTTAAAAAGTTACAATGTTCTTCTAGAGTCATAATTGTCATCACAATATTAATCTTCACAACTGCAGGACTGTTTGGATGCAATGTTTGGCAAAGTGTAAATCTTCAGGTGGTTTACAATAAAAATGTACTTTCCAATAATATATTTGTCCACACCCTCCATTTCTGCTACCTGTATGACCCCCTCTCTTTCCCAATGGTTATAATCAGTCTGACAGAGAGAGGTATCCCAATCCTTGTGGTTTTTAGTATAACAATCACCATCAGTGGGACCCTTTGTGTGGTGCCTTGAAACAACATTGTTAAAAATAAGGGCATTTAACTAAATAATCTGAACTGAAACTTTCTGTGTAGTTATGCTGCTATAGGTTTAGGCTGCTTAGGACTAATTGGAATGTATGTACCTGACTTTTGTGAAGTGCCTTGAGATGACGTGTTGTGAATTGGCGCTATATAAATAAAAACTGAATTAAATTAAATTGAATTGAATTGTCCTGATAGATCTTAGTGATTAAGATCCTAAAGCTCTGGGAAACACTGTGATGATAGAAAAGAACGAAAGCAGTGAGGAAAATGTGGGTTTAATGGTAATGGTCTGAATTGCAATATTCAATAATAATATTGCAGTGTTTTTCTAATATTGTTCAGCCCTAATTTTTACATTCATTTAGATCTTGGAGAATATTTTTTTTACTGTTTGGCTGGTATGCTAGGCAGACATGTTTCTGCCACCACTCTCCACAGACGGTCCTGATATACAAATGGGTTTTATCCTGTATTAGCTTACCTGTAATCAACCTTTGAATCCTATCTGAGGGAGAAAACTGTGGACGGTTGATTTAGCCGGGGAAAACGCCGTTGCTTTAAGATTTTGGACAAAGTGTCTTAAATTGTTTTTACATCATTTTTTAAATGTATGAAATTATTTTAATTGTGAGATTTTTATTTAAAGATTTAACTGTAGTTCCTTTTGTGTTAAAGTTTTTGTATTCTTTAAAATATATTTTTTGTAAAATATGCTTTTTTTTCTCTTAAAACACTGAAGTAATGCATGCGTCTTTCTAATATTGCAATCACCTCTTTTTCTGCGTTATTTTAGACAAAGTGGCCAAGCCTACCATATCCTGTAATATCCACACTGCAAGCACCTCAAATCAAACTGGAGGCCAGGCTACCCTGACCTGCTCTTCACCATCCAAATATCATCAGTCTTTACTGACGTTTCAGTGGCACTCAGATGCAAACATGCATCTTGGACCAGAGCTAATGATAGCCCTTGGGGGTGAACTTGACAATCATATATACAGCTGTACTGTACGCAACCCACTAACTGAAGAATCTGCAGCGTATAGTGCTAAGGACTGCTACCCTGGTAAGAAATCCTGTTCAGGACTAGTCCTGAGTTTTTCTCTTTGCCTGAATTTCCCCAGCGAGGGACAAAGGATATTTCGATTTCATTTGATTTTGTATTCTTTCTTAATTATGTATATATAATATACTATCTATATGATATCTATATTATATATATTTTTTATATATATATATATATATCTATATATATATATATATATTATTATATACATATATATATATATATATTATATATATATAATATATATATCACTATATATATACCTCACTATAACTATATATAAATACTATATATATATATGTTGTTTTCTTTATTGATGTTTTCTCTTTCTACTGCAGCTTAGTTTTTTATTATAGACTTAAATTTCCTTAGCAAGGGTAATCAGTATTGTAGGTGTTTATAGATGTTTTTTCTTTCATTTTCACTTAGATTTCTGTTTGTTTTTTACAGACACGAGTCCAGCCGTCCTGATTGCTGCTATTGTCATTTCCATTGTCGTTCTATTATTACTTCTCTTTTGTGTGATTTTCTTCATTTTCTATAAAAAAGGTAAAGATATAAAAAAATGCTCAATACAGTGTTTATCAGAAACTGAGGTAAACTTACACAGAATATAGTGAGTCCACCTACAGCAGGTAAAATTAGTGAACATTTTGTCTCTATAAATATATTAATGTTTAGACTTTACATGAAAGGGTCCTTTTATCCCAAAAGACATCAAATAATACTAAAAAGCAGGAAAAACAAGGATTTAACATGGAAATGTTTTTAGCTGTAAATATATTTCTAATATTCCAATTTACATGAAATTCACACCAGATTTCAGCAACAGCCCAAGTAATCCACACGTACAAAACAACCCAAGTCTGTAAATAAGTTTATTTCTATCTAATAAAGTGTAATTACACAGAATAGGTATTGAAATCATGTAGAAAAGGAGGTACAAATAGCTTCAGTGGTTAGAAAACAAACCTGCTGCAGATAAATATCAACTGGTTTAGTCCTAATTGCTGCCCTATACAAATGTTTCTCATTACTCGGGTACACAAGAAGCATCCCAATATAAGGAAATAGCACTGCGCATCACCCCAAAAACACTATACCAGCTGGGAAAATTTCAAGATTTCAAGAAGAATTAGTTCAAATCCAACCTGAGCAATACATGCAACTATATTATACTTATCAAGCTTTACAAACATTTTGGTGAGCTTGTTTAGTTCAGTTCACTTTATTACACATAAGTTATGGACTCATTTGGTTTAATTTCTTTGATCTCTTTGTGTTTTACCTGGGTTGGATTACATCTGGTGCAGATTTCTTTTAAATGGTCTCATTAGAAATAAATGTACTGAGAAAAACATTGACGTGTTTATTTCTTATTTTCCCAGCTGTTTATTATAATTTCTTAAACATTGTAACAACAGTTGATTTGTTTTACAGTTGCTGTCTGACACATAATCATGATGATGTTTTTGTTTTATGATTTTTAGGATATCTGAAACGTGAGAAGAAGTCTGATATGGAAAGTAAGTCAGCTTCTGGTATTAAAAACGATATGTCACACTACTTTGTCTGGATTATGAATGCAAGTGACAAAAAAGCATTTTTGATGAAGTTTTTGTAAGTGTTTATTTACTGTTTTGAATTACTTTGAAAAATCTTTTGCGTGATAATGGCCAACTAGAAGACTGTTGTAACAATCATTGAAATGATATTACCGCAGTTTGAAGTCTAAAATGTACATTCTGAAACAGCATTTTTTAAGCTTTATAAAAGATTACCTGCTGGTTCGTGGTAGCAGGTCAACAGTGACAGATGAGAAAAAATAATTATTTGATCTTTTCCTGTACTGAATGTTTGTTAGCTCCTATATATATATACACATTTCTCTTGAATATGTTGAACAGTAACATGTCTAAGTATATTTATTACTGATGTTTTTCTTAGCAGTTTCCATTATGTGATCTAATGGTTTAATGGTCTAAATTATCATATTTAGACCATTAGACTTTAAAACCATAACTGCTCCCAAAGTATTTACATTGCTTCTGTTATTTGCAGTTTTTTTCATTTCTTGTAAATAGTTTTTTATGCACAAATATCCATATTTTGTACTTTTGTTTTTACTTATCCTACTCAGACGCACATTTCTTTAATGTGAATTTGCTATTTTTAATAACTGTACAGTATCTTTTTCTGATGATGTAAATTTGCCACAACAGTCTCCTATTCTTATTTTTTGTTTTTATATTTTTAACTTGTTGGGAATCTTAATGCTTTCTTTTTGCCTGTCACTGAATTTTCGCACTGACGCACAATAAAGGATATTTCTATTCTATATTTCATGTTTTTAGAGGCATCTTCTGACTGTGAGGAAAGCCGGGGTCTTCTGGACAGAGTACCTACATTGCCCTCTAAACAGACTCTTAGCCATTTAGACCAAAGGAATGATGATTCTATGTCTGATCCCACCCTCCAGGGTAAAGTCCGCTAACAAATGTTCTTGGTTAAAGAAAGTAGAGCATAAGTGTTTCAGGTAAATAAAAGTGGCTGACAGCAGTGGAAGGAATAGTTTTTCTGTAGAAACAGTGGCAAGAATGTGTGAGGTATTAAAATGAGTCCAGGGATCTGTTTGCATCTTAAATTTCAAAGTAAAGTTTCATTTACTGCATCAGAAACCAGACTTTGTTTTTGTTTTTTTACTCTGTTTTGTCTCAGGGCAAAACAAGACCACAAGAAAAATGCACCTTAGAAACTCTGGTATGTTTATATCATAAAAATTCTACTTTTGGATCAATAACAGGTGTTGCAATAATTGAGCTGATTGGGGTTTGCTTTTTCCAGGTGAAGTTTATATGAACGAGCTTAGAGAAAGCATCCACCGACATTGTTTGTCAGGTAATCTGTTTCTCTCACTTCCGAAAACTCATTTCTATCTAATTTTGCGAGTTTTACTTACATAGTTATTTTTGCTTCTCTTAGAAGTTCCGAAATTTATATCTGGAGCAAACTCTTTTACCTTCAAATATAATTCTCTTAATATATTAAAATTGTTTGTTTATTTATCATCCAATACATTTTTCTAAGACAGAATATTGAGGTTGTTCGGTGATCCTAACTAAATGCTTTCATTCATTTGGTTTGAATTGATCTCAGTCCCGGTGTGGCTTCACTATTACTTTGTGTTTTATTTCATGTTTTTTTGTTTTTGGCTTCAGAGAAAAACATAAACCAAGACAGCAAAATTTCATCTCCTTCCCCTGCGCCGGATGAGCCATCTTTTACTATTTCTGATCCTCATGCAAAAGAGAACGGGAAACCTTATGAAGCCGAGCCCAGAGATGCTGTGGAGGAAAACGTCTTGGAGGACGATCCTTCAGATTCGGAGAGGATGAAGGAAACATTACTAGCTAAGGCAGCTGAATACGGTGAGTAAACATGGATTAAATATATTTTTAGACACAAATAACACTTCCCACGATGAAAGTGACATTTACCACTTCCTCATTATCTCATACCCTGCAAAGTCTTCCTTTTTGATATTTCTGATATTTGCTGCTATTTTAAAAGCTTTTTTTAAGTGACTCCCAGCTTTTTTTTCATGCCTGCCTCCATAGTTGTTTGAAGAAAAAGCTCTGCCTCTCCCAATGGCCACCCAGGTTCCTAAAAGAAAACTTTAGTTACAAAAAGACAAAATGGAACCACCTTTCCCAAACCACCAGTCACTGTTTGTTAAGTCAGACCCAGTTGTTTTTGCTATTCCATTGCACCTGTTTGGGGAATCTCTGACAGGTGCCTTCTGTTCAGTAGAAACAAAACACCTGAAAATGCTTATTTAGCCAGTTCAGTTACAACAGTGGAGGTTTTGAGTTTCCTTGTAAATCTTTTAACCACACTTACTTAGTTAAGCAAGGTCCTGCTGGCTGGGATAGTCCACTGTCTTAAGGCAGGAAACAATATGATCCAGCATGTGTCGGCATTTGTAAAATTAGCTTTAAATGTTTGTCTTTAGAGTTAATTGGTGCCCAAATCAGTGTGTAAAGACCCCTTCACTGTGTCAACAGACTGTTTCATATGTTTTGGAAACTGTTGTGGGTCTTTACCTCGTGTTGTTTTCAACCCTGTACTTCAGTTTGGACATGATGGGTGTATTCATTTCTTTCCAGAATCACATTGTTAGATTCTTTGTGAAGTTAAAGGGGAAACTTGCAGCGAGGTGTGTCTGTAAATTTCTTTCATGCAGTGTAACGAAACCCCGATGCACATGTTCAGGCAAATCCCAACGTGCCTCTGGATGTAACAGCAATGTTTACAGCTCTTCTTCCCACGCACAGTTTTTGTTATGCAATGAAGATGGAATTCTTGTTTTTATCCCAGGACAGATAAAAAAATTAATTGATGCAACTTAAGGACTCCTGGATTTCTCCTTTGATTCATTTTTTTTATCCTAGTTTAACGACTCAGGTATTCATCCAAAATATTTTTTATAGAAGGTGGCATTTGTTGTTTCGCTTTTGTCACTTGAAGTTAGGTACATGAAATCTGTCATTCTTACCTAATTTGGAAAACAAGCTATTTATGTTTTATGTTTAGTAATAAAACTAAAACAAGCTGGCCTCTTCAGCTCCTCAGAAGTGTTCAGGTAACGATGTCTTAATAAACAGAAAACAGCAGATCTCAATTATGATACAAGAAGCAAAGGCACTGAAAGCATTAACCTATTAGAATCAAATTATTGTATGACTTCATTTGCTAATCAAAAGTTTTAATTCAACCTGCATGCGATAGTTTAGACGTAGCTTTGTTCCGTGAGCTTTTTTTTTTGCCTGTTTTGTAATCTGGTTCACACAAGAACAAAAATTAACACCATGGAACTCTCCTCCAACCTCTTCAGGTTGGAGGAGAGTTCCTGCCTCAAGTGGAGGAGTTAAAGTATCTCGGGGTCTTGTTCACGAGTGAGGGAAGAATGGAGCGTGAGATCGACAGACGGATCGGTGCGGCTGCCGCAGTAATGGGGGCACTATGCCGGTCCGTTGTGGTGAAGAGAGAGCTGAGCCAAAAAGCGAAGCTCCCGATTTACCGGTTGGTCTACGTTCCTACCCTCACCTATGGCCATGAACTTTGGGCCATGACCGATAGAACAAGACCCCGGATACAAGCGGCTGAAATGACCTTACTCCGTAGGGTGGCCGGGCACTCCTTTAGAGATAGGGTGAGGGGCTCGGAGTAGAGCCGCTGCTCCTCCACATCGAGAGGAGCCAGTTGAGGTGGCTCGGGCATCTATATCGGATGCCTCCTGGACGCCTTCCTCGGGAGGTGTTCCAGGCACGTCCCACTGGGAGGAGGCCCAGGGGACGGCCCAGGACACGCTGGAGGGACTATGTCTCTTTGCTGGCCTGGGAACGCCTTGGGCTCCCCCCGGAGGAGCTGGAGGAGGTGTCTGGGGAGAGGGACGTCTGGTTGTCTCTGCTGAGTCTGCTGCCCCCGCGACCCGGTCCCGGATAAAGCGGAAGACGACGAGTACGAGTACCATGGAAGTTCATTTCCTTTTCCTGTGCCTCTAAAAACACCTCATCCTTTTCATCCTCATACAAATGACAAAGTTCAAATGGATGCAGATGAGCTTGGAAACGATATGGAGGTGAAAAGGAGTGATCCTGCAGACTCGGAGAATGGAAAGGATGTGCTATCTGGCATATCGGACCAACATAGTCAGTACAGATGAGCTTAAATTCATTTAAACTCTGCTGTTTCTCTGCTATCTTTAAAAACTGAACTTCCTAAATCTATTAATCAGCTACAACTTCATTTCTAATTTGCTTGATGTCTTTCAAAATTGGATTTAAATTTTCTAAAAATTAAAACAGATCAGAACAGAAAAGTTGTATGTTGCTGTATAAGCAAACTCGGTTTTTTTTATTGAATTTAACCTCTCATGATGGTGTGAGTTTAGAGTCATGTCTGTCCACATTTTTCTTTTTTTGGTTTGCAGGTCCAGACAAAAACAAAGATGAGAATAATAGAGCTTCATCTCCTCCTGAGGTGCCTCACAAATCCGACAGCGTTCGGAACTTCACTGCACTACAAAAAGAGAAAGACAGAAATGTGCAACCAAAGGTTGTTAATGATCCTGCAGACTCTGGGGATCCAAATGATACATTAGCCGCTGTGGCAGATAATCAGAGTGAGTAAACATGGGTTAAATAACCAGTTTTAAACACAACACTATAAAAACAACTTTTATGAACAGCAATTCGAGTGAAAACTTTAACCTGTGCCTCCTGCCAGCTGCTCTAAACTGCTGTATGTCATATCAGTTTTATAACATTTATTATCAAAAATGCTGGCCTTTGTACTTATAATAGCAAATAATCTTTTGCTTGTCTCTCCTGCTGCTTGTCTCTTAGTATTACCTTATATTGACAGTTTATTTTATTGTGCTGCACCCTTTCTTTTGTGTTTCTAAGTATCATCCTTTAGGAATAGTTGGGTGATTCATTGGTAGTCAATTGGTTTGCATTTATCGCTTTATAAGTGTGTCATTGTGTTACATTTGAAGGAGTTTTTTTAAATGCTCTGTTTTTTTTCTTTTGGTTGCACAGAGTCGGCAGTAGCTGGGAGTTGAGGCCCTGCCGTCTGCTTCAATGCATTCAGTGTAAATGTGTTTCAAGCCTTTGTGTCTCTGGGTGCAGCACAGATCCCATCTGGCCTCTTTGTTGTGATAACTGTTATGTGGCACATTTGGAGGAGTCAGAAAATAAAGATAGATCTGTCGTAGTAGAGTGTGTATTTCAGGAGATACAGAAGAACCCACCATACAGGTTGGGGTTAGGGTTGTGGAGAAATATAAAGCAGGACTGAGTTATAAAACATCACTAGCATTTCTCGTCTCATGAACGACAGTTTAATTAATCTGGAAACAGAAAGAATATAGCACAACTTCAAACCTACCAAGACGTGGCTGTCGAGCTAAACTCACAGGTCGGGCAAGGAGAGCATTAGTCAGAGAAGCACAAAAGAGGCCTGTTGTAACTCTGGAGGAGCTGGAGAAATCTATCGACCTAGCTGGTAGAATGTATCGACAGGGCAGCTATTAGTTGTGCACTCCCCAAATCTGCCCTCTATGGAAGAAAGCCATAAAAAGCCATATTTGCAGTTTTCCACAAACAATATGAAATACGGCAAACATGTGAAAGAAGGTCCACTGGTCAGATGAGACCAAAATTAAGCTTAGTGGCCTAACTGCAAACATTATTTGAGGTGGAAAACTAACCCCCTTGTATCACCTTGAACGCTCCATGCCCACAGTGAAGAAGCATGGTGTAATTGGCATCATGTGGGGGATGCTTTTCTTCAGCAGGACAGGAAGGCTGATCAAAGTTGACGAGAAGATGTATGGCACTACATGCAGGGCAATTCTGGAAGAAAACCTGGAAAAGACTTGAATGGTCCAGTTTCACCTTCCAGCAGAATAGCAACAATAAACACAGTCGGGGCTACAAAGCAAATTGGCCTGCCTGTTTTTTACAGTTAAGGTCAAATATTGCATAAACATCATTCAGTGATACAAATCTTTGCGATTTTTGTTTTTAGCTGTGGATTTTCACACAAGTAAATGGTATTGATGCTAACCAGTCACAAAATATAGATGCCAACCTCTGTGGAGTTGGATTGCTAGTTTTTCTCTTAAAAGCAAGACATAACTGTTTTTTATTACTAAACATTGTAATCTTCAGTTTATCAGATCTGCTTCATTTACAGTCTTTAACTTAAAATAGCCAATCAAATATGTGAGGTTAAGATCAAAGTTAAAAAACACCAATCACTTAATATCAAAATATGTTGTTATTGTATTTTTGTTCATTTGTATTTTTTTTACCATCACTTGTTAAAACTGCACAGTGCTATAAAGTTAATTTTAATCAAATTCTATGAGAGAGTTTGGGAATGTTTTTCTTACAGCATTTCTGTCTGTGTTGCAGGTTTAGAGAACAAAGCTGAAGACAGTGAAATTTCTTCTCCTCCTCCTGTTTCACCTCGTCTTGATCATCCTCCTACAGAAGACAAAAACCAAGCTGAAAAACAAGCAGAAATGATGGACCACAAAGGGGGGCGATCCTGTGGAAACAAATGATGCTTCACCTGGTGTTCCTAATGACCATAAGTGAGTACAATAAGTTTAAACTCGTTTAAACTCTGCAGTGTCTCTGCTATATTTAAAAATGAAACTTATTAAATCTAATCTAATCTTAAAACTTCTTTTCTAAATTGCTTGAGGTCTTTCAGAGGACAGAAAACGATTGCATTTACATTTTCTAAAAATTAAAATGGAGATCTTTACAGAAAATGTTTTGGTGCTAAATAAGGCAGCTGATGTTTAACCTCCCTTGATGGTGTGGGTTTAAAGTCGTGTTTATTCCATTTTCCTTTTTTTTTGTTTGGTTTTGCAGGTCCAGACAAAAATAAAGATGAGAATAATAGAGCTTCATCTCCTCCTGAGGTGCCTCACAAATCCGACAGCGTTCGGAACTTCACTGCACTACAAAAAGAGAAAGACAGAAATGTGCAACCAAAGGTTGTTAATGATCCTGCAGACTCTGGGGATCCAAATGATACATTAGCCGCTGTGGCAGATAATCAGAGTGAGTAAACATGGGTTAAATAACCAGTTTTAAACGCAACACTATAAAAACAACTTTTATGAACAGCAATTCGAGTGAAAACTTTAACCTGTGCCTCCTGCCAGCTGCTCTAAACTGCTGTATGTCATATAAGTTTTATAACATTTATTATCAAAAATGCTGGCCTTTGTACTTATAATAGCAAATAATCTTTTGCTTGTCTCTCCTGCTGCTTGTCTCTTAGTATTACCTTATATTGACAGTTTATTTTATTGTGCTGCACCCTTTCTTTTGTGTTTCTAAGTATCATCCTTTAGGAATAGTTTGGGTGATTCATTGGGTAGTCAATTGGTTTGCCTTTATCGCTTTATAAGTGTGTCATTGTGTTACATTTGAAGGATTTTTTTTTTAAATGTCTGTTTTTTTTCTTTTGGTTGCACAGAGTCGGCAGTAGCTGGGATTTTGAGGCCCTGCCGTCTGCCTTTCAATGCATTCAGTGTAAATGTGTTTCAAGCCTTTGTGTCTCTGGGTGCAGCACAGATCCCATCTGGCCTCTTTGTTGTGATAATTTGTTATGTGGCACATTTGGAGGAGTCAGAAAATAAAGATAGATCTGTCGTAGTAGAGTGTGTATTTTCAGGAGATACAGAAAAACCCACCATACAGGTTGGGTTAGGGTTGTGGAAGAATATAAAGCAGGACTGAGTATAAAACATCACTAGCTTTTCTCGTCTCATGAATGACAGTTTAATTAATCTGGAAACAAAAGAATATAGCACAACTTCAAACCTACCAAGACGTGGCTGTCCGAGCTAAACTCACAGGTCGGGGCAAGGAGAGCATTAGTCAGAGAAGAAAAAAAGGGCCTGTTGTAACTCTGGAGAAGCGGGAGAAATCTATCGACCTAGCTGTAGAATGTATCGACAGGGCAGCTATTAGTTGTGCACTCCCAAATCTGCCCTCTATGGAAGAAAGCCATAAAAAGCCATATTTGCAGTTTTCCACAAACAATATGAAATACGGCAAACAGTTGAAAGAAGGTCACCTGGTCAGATGAGACCAAAAATTAAGCTTAGTGCCTAACTGCAAACATTATTTGAGGTGGAAAACTAACCCCCTTGTATCACCTTTAACGCTCCATGCCCACAGTGAAGAAGCATGGTGTAATTGGCATCATGTGGGGGATGCTTTTCTTCAGCAGGACAGGAAGGCTGATCAAAGTTGACGAGAAGGAGTATGGCACTACATGCAGGGCAATTCTGAAGAAAACCTGGAAAAGGACTTGAATGGTCCATTTTCACCTTCCAGCAGAATAGCAACAATAAACACAGTCGGGGCTACAAAGCAAAATTGGGGCCTGCCTGTTTTTTACAGTTAAGGTCAAATATTGGGATAACATCATTCAGTGATACAAATCTTTGCGATTTTTGTTTTTAGCTGTGGATTTTCACACAAGTAAATGGTATTGATGCTAACCAGTCCCAAAATATAGATTGCCAACCTCTGTGGAGTTGGATTGCTAGTTTTTCTCTTAAAAGCAAGACATAACTGTTTTTTATTACTAAACATTGTAATCTTCAGTTTATCAGATCTGCTTCATTTACAGTCTTTAACTTAAAATAGCCAATCAAATATGTGAGGTTAAGATCAAAAGTTAAAAAACACCAATCACTTAATATCAAAATATGTTGTTATTGTATTTTTGTTCATTTGTATTTTTTTTACCATCACTTGTTAAAACTGCACAGTGCTATAAAGTTAATTTTAATCAAATTCTATGAGAGAGTTTGGGAATGTTTTTCTTACAGCATTTCTGTCTGTGTTGCAGGTTTAGAGAACAAAGCTGAAGACAGTGAAATTTCTTCTCCTCCTCCTGTTTCACCTCGTCTTGATCATCCTCCTACAGAAGACAAAAACCAAGCTGAAAAACAAGCAGAAATGATGGACAACAAAGGGGGGGGCGATCCTGTGGAAACAAATGATGCTTCACCTGGTGTTCCTAATGACCATAGTGAGTACAAATAAGTTTAACTCGTTTAAACTCTGCAGTGTCTCTGCTATATTTAAAAATGAAGCTTATTAAATCTAATCTAATCTTCAACTTCTTTTCTAAATTGCTTGAGGTCTTTCAGAGGACAGAAAACGATTGCATTTACATTTTCTAAAAATTAAAATGGAGATCTTTACAGAAAATGTTTTGGTGCTAAATAAGGCAGCTGATGTTTAACCTCCCTTGATGGTGTGGGTTTAAAGTCGTGTTTATTCCATTTTCCTTTTTTTTTGTTTGGTTTTGCAGGTCCAGACAAAAATAAAGATGAGAATAATAGAGCTTCATCTCCTCCTGAGGTGCCTCACAAATCCGACAGCGTTCGGAACTTCACTGCACTACAAAAAGAGAAAGACAGAAATGTGCAACCAAAGGTTGTTAATGATCCTGCAGACTCTGGGGATCCAAATGATACATTAGCCACTGTGGCAGATAATCAGAGTGAGTAAACATGGGTTAAATAACCAGTTTTAAACACAACACTATAAAAACAACTTTTCTAAACAATTTGATATTGTATATTAAAAATGTTTGATTTGACATACAAATAACTTTTTTTAATCTTAAAACTCATATATATTCTAATTCCTTGCAATATTATTAATATTATTTATTCTGTCAGCATTTGCTCCCCTAAACTTTTCATTTTTTATATCCGTTTTACAACATTTGTCAGTTACATTATTGTATGGAGCCATTTGTTTTAATGGTGTTGAAAGACATGATGCAAAAGGAAAGTAACGCACCTTACTGCAGATAAAATATTGCAGCGATGATCTAATAGTTACCTCCTTTAATCTCAAACTACACTATGCATATGCATAAGGTTAAAACCAAAAGTGAAACTTGTGGCATCACTTGCTGTCTAATGAATTTGTCTAATAATTATTTGACCACTTGGGGGCACCCAGGGAGCATTGTAAAAAATACCCTGATGGTTAGTTTAGCTTCTATGATGGAGAAAATAAATATAAAGAGATGGTGACATCAGGGAAAAGTAATGTTTGTTACTAAAATACAGGAGGGCACTTTGAATTTCACACCCTTGATCTCCAGTATATCTCAGCCTTTTACAACAGGACCGGACTTGATGTTCCACAAAATCTCCCTATATTTCCTCAACATTGGAGGTTGTTTAAAAGTCCAGTATGCATAGGAAGATTTAAAACAAGGTGTCAGCTGCTTAGTGATTAGCTGTTATTTATTTTTATTTTGTACAAATGTTGCTTCCTCTTACATCACAATTTTGCCGGTTTAGTCTTTTTTCTGGAGTTATTTTTTTTATATGTTATTTGTAAAATGTACATTTTTCTTTTTCGACAGGTTGTTTAAAGATTTTTCCGTTTTTTTCTGTATTTTGAAGAGCTTTTCTAAAACTGTCATTGTTCATAAGGAATGCATAAAGATTAGCATACACTGTAAACCTAAAGCAACTTTATTTTTTTTATTATGTCATCAACTCCAAAGCTCTCAGATTACATTATGTGTCCTATAACAGAATATGGAACCCAACACAATAGGTTCAGCATCAGCAGTTTCATCATTGTTTATTCATGATGTTCTAGTATTTCCTGATTTTAGAAAAGCAAAACACTTATTCTGAATGAGTTTCCAAATTCGGGAATGACTAACATTGATCAGTTTTGACAGGTTCAATTGTATTTACACAAGCATGTCGCAACTTGGAAGGAGGACTCAATTTGATTACCTTTAATGCACTCCATTGCTTTGTTTGGAAGACAGTTTTTGGCTTTGTTCACTCTTAAAAGTCCATGGAGGGAAATTTTATTGGAATACTCACAATGAACTGTTCAACATATTTGCAAATTCTTAGCAGATGGGTTTAAGCAGAACTGTAATTGTGTGTTTCAGATTCAGAAAACAAGAAAGAGGAGATTGAGTCCACAAAACAAACCTCTGAAAATGATGTTCAACCACCGCCTGTTGCCAAGGAGAATTCCCCTTTGAGCCAAAACTCTCCAAAGATTTCACCAAAAGATGAACACAAACAAGACATCAGCTCAGAGGAACTGGCTGGAAAGTCTACAGAGAAAGATACTGAAGAATCTGCTTCATTATCCCCAGAAGAACCAGAAAACAAGGAGCAAGGTTCACCCGCCGCCACTCCGGAAGAGACTGATTTAGAATCGACTGATTCAGAATCGACTGAGAATGAGCTAAAGCCTCATGCGACTGAAAATGAATCGGATGTGAAGACTCAGCAAAAAATGTGACAAACACCATCATCCAGACAATAACAGTGGATTACACCCCCCACCCCCAGAGCGGTGTCTCAAAGCCAAGAAATGAATACCAGACAAGAAAGCTAAGACTTTCCAGAGTTTTCAGTTGAAGCAGATCCAGTCTCAGAGGACGAACAAATAACAAGACTGAGCACATCATTATAATCTGCTGAAGACAAGGAAAACCTAAAGATAAAAATATAAAACAAGAGCTTTAATGGGGTTGGGCAAACTGTTGAATAGGCTCCTATTGTATGCATCCTCTCATACAACATGGCAAATAAAAGGGCAGAATTCAAGGAGAAACCCGGTAATAAAAGACACTGATTCAATGGAAAGGAACAAATTCCAAACCAAAAACAATGAGAAGTTCGACCAGGAGAAGTATTCAACACTAAGGGGAAGACAGATGGCTGGTCCATAAATCTGTCTTTTTTGCTTTTAAACAAGAGCTTGCAGACGTTTTCATACCCAAATAACTTTTTGTCACGTAACAACCACAAGCCTCACTATATTTTATTGGCATTTTTTTAGTAAAAGAAGAAGTGGATAATTTTTGAATTTTGAAGTGGAAGGAAAATGATACATAGTCTTTTTTTTTCAGAATGAAAAACTGAAAAGTTTTTCCTTAAAGCAAGTGACTTCAGGCCCCTGTTGAAACCGCTTTTGCTTTTCACATCAAGAGACGTAAACGTTTCCCGTTCTGTTTTGCACTAGCTCAAGCTTAGTCAGTTTGGATGGGGAGCACTGGTGAAGATATTTTTAAGTTTTTTCAATCAGATTTAGGTCTAGGTCTTTTTAATACATGAATGTTTGCTTTAAACCAATTTATTGTAACTCTAGCTGTTTAGGACCGTTATTCTGCTGGAAGGTGAACCTCTGCCTCCGTTTCAAGTGTTTTGCAGCTTCTATCAGGTTCTTCTCCATCCATCTCCCCATCAACTTGACTAGCTCCCTTTCCTGCTGATTAAAGGTATCCCCACAGCTTGATGCTGAACGTTTCTCCATATTGTGAATTTTTCTGCCACACATAGCCTTTTGCATTTAGGCCACAATCTTTCTATTTTAATGTGGCGAAAAAGGTGCAAATGTTTGTAAAATCTTTTGTATAGTTACACAAATTTCAATAATTTAAGTGTTTTTAGTAGGTGTTAATTAGTGTATATGTTGTTTATAAGATAAATTGCTGATAGTATTATTTTTACTATAGACCCTGTAGTTTCAAACAAGTGAAAAGGGAATACTTTTAAAAAAAATAAAATCTAATATGTAATGCAACAATTTTATTCAGCATTAGTTAATTAAATCAGCTTAATATAGTTCAAAATATTAAAGTGTATTTTTTGTGTATGATTTCGGAACTCTGGACACTAGACAACATTTTACTGGCAAATGTTTGTTCTTATTACCTTTACATTTGAATACAGTTTTTGAAAAATTTATTAGCATTTTTGTATTTTTCATTAGGAAAAAAACATTTTTTCCGACTCCATGATAAATTTGTAATTTCCACAGCAAATCAGGTCTGTATTTTGTTTTTTTTTATGATCATGAGAAGTTGATGCAGAGCATTTTCTTTCTGCTTATATTTGCCTTAAGCAAGATGACTCCAGGGTAATCCAGATTTATTTTGAAGGTCACATGGTTTAAGCTGTATAAAGGTGAATTTCAATAAAATTAAATATCACTGAAAAGTAAATTGTTCCAGTCATTCAATTGAACAGGTAACGCTAGTGTATTATATAAATTCATTCCACAGTGATATAATGTAAGCATTTATTTTAATTCAAAACATTATGGCTTACAACTAAGGAAAATCTAAATGTAAGTTTGTCGGGCAATTAAAACATAAAACCATTAGTTTGTCCATTTACGGTACGGTACACACACTCAATACTTGGTCAAAGCTTCTTTTGGATGAATTTTTGCTACAGTGCAGTGCTGCATGGCAGGAATAAACACTTGGAATACATTTCTGTGTAATAAATCTTATGAAATAAGTTTTGAGGATATTCTTAATTGTATTGCACCTGTATATTGAATTGGAGAACAGCATGTTTCCTATAAAATAAAATGTTAATAATAATGAACTTGAAGTAAAAGAAACGTTAAAACAAAAAGGTGCTTGACAGCTTTGAACTGCATGTAAAGTGCACAAGTACAGGAGTTGGACAATGAAACTGAAACACCTGTCATTTTAGTGTGGGAGGTTTCATGGCTAAATTGGACCAACCTGGTAGCCAGTCTTCATTGATTGCACATTGCACCAGTAAGAGCAGAGTGTGAAGGTTCAATTAGCAGGGTAAGAGCACAGTTTTGCTCAAAATATTGAAATGCACCCAACATTATGGGTGACATACCAGAGTTCAAAAGAGGACAAATTGTTGGTGCACGTCTTGCTGGTGCATCTGTGACCAAGACAGCAAGTCTTTTGTGATGTATCAAGAGCCACGGTATCCAGGGTAATGTCAGCATACCACCAAGAAGGACGAACACATCCAACAGGATTAACTGTGGACGCAAGAGGAAACTGTCTGAAAGGGATGTTCGGCTGCTAACCCGGATTGTATCCAAAAAACATAAAACCACGGCTGGCCAAATCACGGCAGAATTAAATGTGCACCTCAACTCTCCTGTTTCCACCAGAACTGTCCGTCGGGAGCTCCACAGGGTCAATATACACGGCCGGTCTGCTATAGCCAAACCTTTGGTCACTTATGCCAATGCCAAACATCGGTTTCAATGGTACAAGGAGCGCAAATCTTGGGGTGTGGACAATGTGAAACATGTATTGTCCTCTGATGAGTCCACCTTTACTGTTTTCCCCACATCCGGGAGAGTTACGGTGTGGAGAAGCCCCAAAGAAGCGTACCACCCAGACTGTTGCATGCCCAGAGTGAAGCATGGGGGTGGATCAGTGATGGTTTGGGCTGCCATATCATGGCATTCCCCTTGGCCCAATACTTGTGCTAGATGGGCGCGTCACTGCCAAGGACTACCGGACCATTCTTGAGGACCATGTGCATCCAATGGTTCAAACATTGTATCCTGAAGGCGGTGCCGTGTATCAGGATGACAATGCACCAATACACACAGCAAGACTGGTGAAAGATTGGTTTGATGAACATGAAAGTGAAGTTGAACATCTCCCATGGCCTGCACAGTCACCAGATCTAAATATTATTGAGCCACTTTGGGGTGTTTTGGAGGAGCGAGTCAGGAAACGTTTTCCTCCACCAGTATCACGTAGTGACCTGGCCACTATCCTGCAAGAAGAATGGCTTAAAATCCCTCTGACCACTCTGCAGGACGTGTATATGTCATTCCCAAGACGAATTGACGCTGTATTGGCCGCAAAAGGAGGCCCTACACCATACTAATAAATTATTGTGGTCTAAAACCAGGTGTTTCAGTTTCATTGTCTAACCCCTGTATGACACCAGCATTTTGAAACGCAGTAGCATTCTCATGTCAGTAGGGGGCAGTGTTTAACAATCTTTATCTTTTGAAATTGGCTTTTTTTTCGTTGTTAATTTAGACATTCGAAATTAATTCTCTTTAAATTACTCTATTAATTAGATTGCAGGATAGCAGCTTTTATAAAGGCTTTTCAATTACAAAAACATTAAGAATGCAGTGTTGAAATTTATTGCAGAACATTTTTTAAAGTCTGGAGCCTTCAGAGATGTTATTTCACCTTGAGTTATAAGCTGTGTGTTGATGGAGTGTTGTATAACTTCATTATGAGGGCAAATGTGTGGGATCGAGGTTGTCTGAGATGTTCAGACTGATTTCTACTGTTCCCTAATGAAATATGTCTACTTAAATTAGCCAATTTCATTACATCTCCAAATGTAATGTGCAGGATCATCATACCAAAAACGTTCCGGCTGGAGAGGAGAGGGCTGCTACATGGAAAAACGTAATAGGTCAGCCAACTGAACTACTCTGTGTTATGAGTGCATGACAAGCTGGTGTAGATTTGGGAGGGCAGTGGTTGGGCCGTGTGAGAGAGTCGTGCATGATTAGGTTAGCCTCTGAGTCACTGAGAAGTCTGTGATCTGCTACCACCTGCCCTGTGGGTTCAAGGCACATGAACAGAATGAACAATATCGTATTTCTGTGGCCACAACAAATACCGAGGCTTTATTGGAGTATGGAGTTATTTGTGGGGCTCTGTCTCCTCAGATCCCAGTCTCCAAGCAGTTCTGTGTATTTATTGATGAAAAACCTTTTTAGTTATTGTTAAAGTACAAACAATGATCTCAAATACACAAAACATTACACAGGAGTGTGTTATTTAGGATCAGGTCAAGATTGTTGTTCTTTAAATTGTTTATGCCCTTTTGTCCTTGTTGCAGTAGAAAAAAAAAGAGTGCTAAAAGAAGAATGGGCTCCTCTCCAGAAGTGCCTTTTTTACGGGGGCTTATTAGCATGCTGGGTTGTTTAAATTGCCTCCTGGAGGGCTGACGTGAAATCGAACAATATCCTCTGGCTTTAGAGACTACAGCCCCACGGCTTCTCATTTATTTTTATGCAGAGTTAGGACAGAGCTTTGGCACCGCTCTGCTGAGGAAGCCGAGCCCAGGGAGGCCAGGTCTCAGTAGGTAAGGATAAATCAATTAATATTCGTTCAATAAAGGTTCTTGGCTATTTCTGAGCCATTCTTTGCTGTGACAGTGCAACCTGGGCGCCTACGTAATGATGTGGTGGTGCTGTTAAATATTTTTAAGACACCATAATGAAATAATAACCCTTTATTTCCCATTCCTATTAAAAAGCTTGACTTGTGTTTGGACTTTACTTCTGAGAGCTAATAGCCATCATTGTTTATTATTGATATTATTATAGTTTATTAAAGGTCTCCCTCTTGGGTGATGATTTTTATGACTGTGCTTTTCCCTTCGCTGGACTCTTTGCATTTTTCTGCAAACATTTGGTCATGTTAAATTCAAGCATGCCCAAGGCAGAAAGATTATTACAGCCATAGAAGTAGCCAACACAGTGGAAACAATTGCTAATAAGTGCTCCAAATGGGACAGATAAAATGAGTGCAGGCTCGAGAAGTGAGAGGTATTTGTATGATCTCAGTTGTCAGGAATAATTAGAGTTACTATGAATTGGGGTCAAGACTTTAAGTGAATTTCACGCATAGTGGGCACTAGAGTGGACAGCGATTTAAAAGCTGTGTGCGTGTGTGGGGGGTGGGGGGTCAAGCCAGTCAAGCCACTTTGTTGGATTTTAATGTGTCACGTCAAGCAATCCCACCTGATGGCCAAACGGTGTGGGTGCACAAATAATTATTATATTAGTAGCATCAATTATCAAAGGACTAATGTAGTTAAAACTTTTAAGTGTTGGTATTATGTGAGGAGGAATCAGGAAAATAATTCAACCTCAGTAACAGTTTCTGCAGATTTTCCTTACAAAAACTTACAGATTTTGTGTTTCAATGTGGCAAGATTGGAAACAGTGTGGCAGCAGTTTAACAGATAAGATTGGAGTACCGTGCACAGCAGACAGACCTACAGGAGGGATTATGTAACTAATATTCAAAAGAAATGAAGATGATGCTACTGGAAGTGTCTATTAATATCACGAAGTAGTAAATGGGCAATTCTATGCCTCAAGGTGTTGCGGCCTGCATTTTTAAGATGTTCTCACTTAAACACACCTGAAGCAAATACCTGATTTCCAAGGTCCTGTATTATTGGTGACAAGTTGAGAAGGAAGGTAACTTTTTAAACTGAAATTGATTTGGAGGAGTAACACTACTGAATTATTAAATACAAAGTATTATCCCTAACTCCATCAGCTAAAGATGCTGATGGAGTTCTGGATGCTATGGATCCGTATGTAGCTAAAGATACTTGGGACAAAAGACAGCAAAATCTCAGATACCTGGAAGCTCAGAAAGAACATGTTTTAGACTGGGGGCCTCCTTTTTGTGTTCTTTACTTGTAATGTCAGATGATTGCAATTAGATTCCTATATCAATAAGTTCAGATTTTGTTCCTCCTTGTTTGCCATTGATCATGTCTATATATCTTAAAGCAAACAGGGGAAGGATACGGAGGGTCTGAAGAGTCAAAATCAAAGAGCTGAATGACGGTCAGGAACAGGGTTAAAAAAAATTCATTGCACTAAATATTAGAAATTTGTGAAATACGTGGCCATGTTAGTTTAGCAACAAAACTGGTTCTTTTATAGTTTTTGCACAATATATAAGATACATTTCTTAGACACATGTTGTCCACCTGAGTGTACATGTGAAAAATTCCCTTATTTGTCCAAGTTTAAAAAAGATTGTTTCATGCATGAAGATAAATGAGACTATTATAATTCAGGCATGAAATAGTTATATCTGCTCAGATTATAGAGAGATTCACACATCAATAATGTGTTCAGATGCAGTCATTTTAAGATCTTATCTGCTGTTCAGTAAGTGAGTAAAACGCGGTTTATTAAACACACCGCTGCTGCCAGGCTCATATTTGGTGACCACAATGTAAACACAGGTTGTTAGACCTGCAAGCTGAGTGAATGTGTGCACAGTGGCAGCCATGTTTGCGTGACTTTCATAGTGCATTCCTTCACATCGTGACAGCCTAAAGCTAATTAGAGAGAATCTCTGCGTGTGGCCTGGCAAAAGCTGGGACATCTACTTTTCTGTCATCTGTCTTGACAATTATTTCCTGCTGAAACATCAACACTGAAGTCAATAAGTAAATATGATTGTCTTTATGGTCAGAAAGAGTCTTTGAAATATTTACTTGTTTGTCTTTATGGTTTGTATTGAATATTTGGTTTGGAGAAACCTTTCATCTTAGTGGTGAGGACCAAGGAGCAGAGATGATGTGTGCCTTTTGTTTGAAGAGCATGTAGACACAGGTGAGCATTAAAGGCCTGCTGTAAAAAAATGCACAGCTTAAGATGAAGAAAACATTAGTTCAACAACATGGTAGTATACAGTGAACGGGCATAATATTATGACCACTTGTCTAGTAGTGTGCTGGTCCATGTTTTGCTGCCAAAACAGCCCTAATCCATCGAGGCTGTGATATCTGGGACCTAGCCGTTAACAGCAGATTGATATCTCAACAATTTAGAAGCCAAGTCAACAACTCAAACTTGTTGTTGTGCTCCTCAAACCAATCCTAAACTATTTTTCAAATATCCTCCTGAAGGAGGCCAAAGCCACCAGGGAGTGCTGTTTTCAGGAAAGCTTGTAAATGGCCTGCAAGAAGTAGCATTGCTTGGGTTGGTGGAGTGTGTCAAAGTAACGTCTGCATGCACCTGGTCATCCACATGTTGTAAAAATTAACACAAGTCATCAGAACTGGGTGCGTTCATCCATTGCTCTATTATCCAGTTTGGATGCTTACATTCCCATTGCTGGGGATTTTGGCTGTGGACAGGGATCAGGAAATGCACTGCACCAACTTCTTTCTGTCAGAACTAGTATTAACAGTTGATTGCCATGTCTGGATTTGTATCAACAACTTTTTAACAAAACACAGAATCACTATTTCTATGGCATGAACAATCAGCTTTTTTTAATAACATTTCGATCAAAACATGTTGGCTGATAGCGTAAAAAAATGGGTATGACTTTCTGATAAAATTGTTTCAGTCAGTCAGAATGATCCGAGGAATGAAAATCTGAGCTCATTACAACAATCAGGTGATTCTCGGTGAGCTTTAAAACTTTTGCACATTTTTCACACCTTGGTTAATAACCCCCCCCCCCACCCCCCCACCCCGTCACTCATAACTATATTGCAGACAGACCCGATGGGCTATACCTTAAAGGTATGTGTAAGGTTTCATAAAAAAACATTTTTGTAATAAGCCTCCTAAAATCTTGGAGCTCCATTACAGCGGATGTTGGACGAAATCAGTATAAATCCTCACAATCAAGTTTGTAGTTACGTTCTGAAGGTCATTTTGAAATTTTGCCTGGTTTTAGAATTATGGCCAATTAAATTTTAAGGCTAGTTTGCCAACAATCTGTGTTTGCACGTAACTTTCCAATGCAGCAAAAATTCAAAAATCTGCCACAATACCTTTTTTTGTTTGCCTCTCTCGATATTATGTGCAAATTTCCAGGCTGATCAGGCTTGAAACTGGGGGCATCAGATTGGTTTTGGTTTCGGGTAGCCTTGTCGTGCTGTAGCAAAAAAGCTCTTGGTGGAAGTGGGCATGGCCTATGTCAGGTTATGCAGAATTATTTAAGAATTATGGAAATATACGGTTTTTATGTGTTGGTCTTGTGGTTTAGAAGTTATAACCCGAAGCACCTTGATCTCTGTAACAGCGCCACATAGTTTTGGGGGATCTGAATTTTTGTATTTCAGTAGCGGTCAGGTGCTACCAACAACTTTTTGTGGAGAAAAAGAAAAATAATAATGAGAAAACAATGCAAAACAATAGGGTTACCTGCTCCGCAGAGTTATAATCATCACACTTTGATCCTAGTTATCAAACAATGCAGTCAAGTTCAATTTATCATTTAAATTGGTAAAAAGGTTTTCTATCTAAGGAAATCCCAGCAGATGGCATCGGGTCACTGACTTGCAGCAATCATTCCTCCTGTACGAGCATTTAGCAATAGTGGACATTCGATTGCAATGAGTCATCAACTTTGCATCAATCCTTCATATTGATCATGTATGTAGTTACAGTGGCAAGGAAACCTCTCCTTTAACAGGAGGAAACCTCCAGCAGAACCTGGCTCAGTGTGAGCGACCATCTGCCACGACTAACTGGGTTGTGGGAGAAGACAGAGAATACACACAAAAAAAGAAACAGAGGCCCTGATCCAGGAGTACTTTCCATGTTGAAGAAAAAGTAGACAATTACAGTAGTATCTGTGTTTGTGGCTTAAAATATTGAATGCAGAAAAGACATTTGTCCCATTTGTTGTTCCCAGAATTGCAAGGTTATTCAACCGGACTCAATTAGGCTAAAAACCTCAAAAGATGAAACAATAGTCATGGACTGAGTCCTAAATTTTAACAGAAATTTAATAAATATATTACCAATTCAGCCTACATTGCCAGAATCAAGGGATTCATTTTATGATCAGTGACTTAGATCATTAGGTCTTCATAGACCTGATGGGTCTATGTGGCCCATAGCTGACATTGTTTACTGCAGACCAAAAACTTTTTTTTTTTTTAAATAAGCAAATTTTTAAACAGCCTCAGCTGTTTTATGATTGCATTATGCTGTTTTCCTTTAGAACGATGCTCAAATTTTACAGCTAATTTAATGTATTTCTTGTCTGTAATATACTTTTCATTTATAGAATGATTGTTGCTTTACAGATACAACGTAAATAAACTCATATATTTATATGTTTATAGATTCAGACTTATTGCTGGCAACAGAGTTGGTACTGTATGTCCCAAATACAAGTTATAGCAATTTGGAAAAATGACGTTGTCATCACCAAACCTATTTTCAACAGTTGGAGTGAGGTAAGAGCATAACATTGACTATGGCTGTTTTATTCTCTACACTCATAGTTACATGTTTTACTGGACCTGAACCAAACAAATGTTCCAGCATCATCTCCTCGCCTAGCACAGATTTGTGATTCAACTCTAAATATCACTTGCATTCAATCATCCACAGTCAATGTCTGCTTCTCCTTAGTCATTTGATCCGTCTAGTGATGGTTTAAGTTGACGTGTTCTGTATTTAAATCTAGTTTCTTATTCCTGTTTGTTTTGTAAGGCTCTAGTGGCCTTTATTTTTCTCAGTTGTTTTTAAAGTAAGCTGACATAAAATGGGGTGGAGAGGGGGGGAAGACACACAGCAAAGGTCAACGGGCCGGGACTCATACCCGTGACAGCTGCGCCTAGGACCAAGGCCTCCATATATGGGTTGCACGCTCAACAACTGCGCCACCGCCACACCCAAGGCCTCTTAAAGCTTAGTCACAAATTTTGACTTTTGTTTCTATTCATTGCTATTTAATTGTTTTTGTTGAAACTGTTTTTTTTTTTTAATACCAATTTCAGTTTACTGTGTTGATATCCTGCATTACCGACCTGTATTTTTGCAACTTTTCTGATATGTTTTGTATTTGCACAAAAATTCAAGAACAGCCACTTAGTGTTGACCCTACACTCTGTTCAAATAAAATCTTACTGAAAAATACTCAGCTAAAAAAATACTTGTTGGGAGCCTTTTTTATCAGCCATGCACACTTGGGTGCCTACAGTCCCTGTCACACTATTATGTATCTGTCTAGCCTTTTTATAAAAAAATATATATATATTAGGCTTTAACTAAATAATCGTCCAGCATCACCTTTCCATGCATCTGATACAGTGTCATATATAATGTGATCTCCAGCAGGGTGCAACTGATTTTTGGACATGCTATACCCGCTACCTGTGCAACCCCTTCTCTTTTCCAATAGTTATTATCAGTCTGACAGAGAGAGTGCTTAAAGTTGCTGACAAGGCAGTGAAACTGATTTGTCTAATAGTGCGCTACTGTGTTTTTCTGTCAAACATCAGAACAAAAGTAACTTAGTTTATCCGACCACACTGTACATCTAATGGCGTCCATACCAACACTCATGCTCTATATGTAACAGGAGAGTCCTTCATAAGCAACACACACATTTCAAACGCGTGACCAGACTTGATATTTTCTAAAATTTGCTTTATTTCTTTATGTTTTGTGCAATTAACCAGGGAATTCCACTTTTGGAATATGCTTTCATCGTGTCTCCTCTGATTTATTAGATTGTTTTTTGATAATGCCAAATTGTTATTTTCTTAAATAAATGTTGTCAAACTTCACATGACGATTTATGATATTGATCTAAAAATACAAATGTTTCTTTTTCCCCAAAAATGCTTCTCTATAATTGTAAATATGGGAAGACAACAAAAGCTAGGTCTTTTTATATTGGACATTTAAGCATTATAGATTGATACAATTCCCCTGAGAATGAACATCTCTTTCTAGATAAAAAAGCTTAAAAAACAAAACTATAATTTACACACCATTCTTGTGTAGAGCACAGCTCATCATTATCTACTCTCACACTCTTTTGTCTGGCAAAATCAGAACCATATGAGTCCATTTGTCAAAGATAAGCCCCACCCAAGATGTTGAACATTCTGACTTTTTGAAGAAAACACATTTTTAAACAACTCTGTAACCGAGAAAGGAAAGATAACGCTTTAGCAGTTTGAGATGTATGCTTTCAGCACCCGCGACAGACCGTTTCTACAAGCCAGCGCAGAGAATAACTTTGTTTTTGTTTTCAGTTGTCATGTGTTTCTGTAAAAAGCTATTCTCAGCAGTCAAGTTGTGCAGCCTCAAGCTTTTTTGTCGGCTCTTTATTCAAACAAGCTGCCTGTCAACGTGCCACGCTGACGTATCTGCGCCTGTGCACTTGCGCAACCTGACACAATTCTCCTGGGGGCCCAAAATGGAAAACACTCACAGCATATCGCTCCCTTTGTGTTGTCTGATGGGAAGATTAAAGCCAAACTAAATTCACCGTCTTCGAGTGAGAGTGGGTCGATGGTGGGACCACCGGAGGGGAACAGCTCTCTCAGCAATGTCATCAGATGACATTATCATTGATCTCCCACTCTGGTCCTCTGTCTGTCTTCTTGGGTCTGCCCTGAGCTGTCAGTAACATTTCCCGTGGCTTCCTGCTGCCTATCGTCTGAAAAGTAAGATAAGAAATCCTAATGACTTCACCAGAAAAACAGACTGCTTTCTAGTGAGCAGTGATGCATCTCTGCCTCGGCTGAAAGAAAGATGAAATATTATATTGACCTCTGTTAATGATGGACTTCTGAGTTATAGGTTTAGGAAATTTATTACCAGATATGTGGTTTAAATAGATTTATGTTTAAATACATTTCTCCGTGTAGAAACTATAGCATGATATAATCCTTGTCTCCGTCACAAAGCCAGTTCAGGTGTTTCCATCACAAACAAGCAAACGTTTCAGCAAGATGGATTAAAAGGACTGAAAAAATGTCAAAAGTAGTTTTTATTTATCTGTTAACTTTATATATTTCATATTTTCTGTCTTCAAGACTGCAGGCATATCTTGAAGACATAAAACCTTGGATGACTTTAAATGTTGGGCTTCTAAATTCCGACAAGACAGAAGTTGTCGTCTTTGGACTGGAATCTTTGAAAAAGAAACTGTTTAGTCAATCGATTAATGTGGACGGCATTAAATTGACCTCCGTTATTGTTGACCAGGACCAGGACACGTCGTTTAAACTCCATATTAAACAATTTAATAGGATTTCCTCCTTTCTTCTCTGGAATATTGCCAAAATTTGAAATATCCTATACAGGGGGGAAAACTAGTCCAAGGATTTGTTACTTCAAGGCTGGACAAGGCTGTAATTCTTTACTATCAGGATGTCCACAAAATGCAGCTAAAAGCCTTCAACTAAATTCAAAATGCTGCAGCAAGAGTTCTGATGAAAATTAAAAAGAGAGATCATATTTCTCCCATTTTAGCTTCCCTTCATTGGCTCCCTGTTAAACCCAGAATAGAATTTAAAATTATCCTCCTCACATATAAAGCCCTTAATGATTTAGCTCCATCATACATCAGAGATCTGATTGTTCCATATATTCCTAACAGAGCACTTCGTTCTCAGACTGCAGGTTTACTGGTGGTTCCTAGAGTCTCTAGAAGTAGAATGGGAGCCAGATCCTTTAGTTATCAGGCTCCTCACCTGTGGAACCAGCTCCCAGTTTTAGTCCGTGAGGCGGACACCCTGTCTACTTTTAAGGCTAGGCTTAAAACTTTCCTTTTTGATAAAGCTTATAGTTATAGTGGCTTAGGTTATCCTGAGCTATCTCTGTAGTTATGCTGCTATAGGCTTAGGCTGCTGAAGGACATAATGCCCACTTTCACTTTCTCTGCTACATTCTCATACTACTCTCCAATTTTACGGTATTTTCTGTTATTTCAGCTTTTAACTCTATGCTCTCTCTTTGCTTTTTCTCTTTCTAGAAGCTACACCTGGCCTGGCTCTGTGTTTAGCTGTGGCACCTTCCTGGAGGGGGACATCAGCCAAGCTGCTGCTGCCAACAACTTATTGCTCACCTTATACAGATGTTACACTTGACCCTGTCTTTCAGTGTTCAACCCTGTCTTTCCTAGATATAGCTACTGGCTGAGCTTCTGTGACTGTATGTGCTCTCTTTCATACTCTAGACTTGAAAACTGTCTCAGAGGACTGAGTTCATCTGCTTAGCTGTCTTTCTCTCCTAGATGAAGCCTCTAAAGGAGCTATAACCATTAATGTTTCACTTTTATTTCCTATAGAAAGAACTCCTGGATCAGTGCTTCTGTGTTCTTTTTGTGTCTCTGCTCTGTTCTCTCTAACCCCCAGTCGGTCGTGGCAGATGGCCGCTCATACTGAGCCTGGTTCTGCTGGAGGTTTCTTCCTGTTAAAAGGGAGTTTTCCTCTCCACTGTCGCTACATGCATGCTCAGAATGAGGAATTGCTGAAAAGTCAACACCAGTGACTGTCCACTGTCGCTACATGCATGCTTTTGACCAATTTGAATAATAAACTGAATCTGATTTCACTGTTTGATAGTTAGGATTAATTAGAATGTATGTACCTGACTTGAAAACTAACTTTGTAAAGGGCCTTGAGACGACATGTGTTGTGAATTGGCGCTACATGAATAAAACTGAATTGAAATCAAATTGAATTTATGATAGAAGAGAAATCTGCATCTCTAGTCTGACAATCACTTGTATTAAACAACATTACTTCTACTTAAAGCAGATTACTTTTAAATGTACAGTGCCACTTCCAAATATTCATACTGCTTTGCCTTTTTCACATGTTGCTACATTAGAGATTTACTCTGAAACCAATTTCGGTCTAGTTTTTTTTGTTAAAAACAGCCCATGATTATGAGGTAAAACATATTTTCAGACATTTTGTAAAGGTAAACATTTCAAGCAGACTGCCATGTGTCTTTTAGTGAGGAGTGGCTTCCACCTACCCACTCTCCTATAAAAGCCTGATTGGTGGAGTGTGTTAGCAATGGTTGATCATCTGCGTTCAAAGTTTCTCCAGTGCTCTGATGTGGAAACCCTCAACTGTGGGACTTCCTGAATCCACTCCTCCAATCTCCCCTTGCAATAACACTCTGGACTTCTCACCCTCAGGAGTGGCACCTGGCAGCTCCTTTCTCCCAGAATCTCCAAGCTCAGCGCATGATACAATCCTGTCTCAGGGGTCAACAGATAATTAATTTGACCTGTCGTGGTTTCTGCTCTGATGCCAACCGTAAGACCTTATACAGACAAACGTGTTATATTCCAAATCATGTTCAGGCAACTGAATTTACCACAGGTGGTTTTCTATGAAGTTGCAGAAGGATCTCAAGAATGATCGATAAAGAAGATGCAGCTGAGCTCAGTTTCAGGTGTCATAGCAAAGGATGTGAAAACTGTACATATTATATTTATATTTTTAGATTTTTATTAAATTTACAAAAATATCAAATTAACACTTTCACTTTGTCATGATGGGATATTTTTGTGCAATTTTTCTAAAAATAAAACTATTCTCAAACTGTTAAACTAGGTCGAAGATAATAGACAAAGTGAAAGGATGTGAATATGTTTTGGTGGTAGCTACTTTTGAACTCTCACTCTAAACTATACATATAAATATGAAGGAATACTTTGGATTTTCGGTAGTGGGGACGTGCAGAGGGGTCATGAGTAGTTGGTAAGGCTTTATAATCAACCTTGGTTTTGAGAAACAGGACATGTTTGGACATGCTGATGCCTCGTTATGTAACCTATTTTAAAGCACATTTAATACACATAAAACACATAAAACATAAAAAACAACAACATACAAACGCCATTTTATAGGCTTTTACATCCACATCACTTTGACACCCGTCGGGTGTTACGACTTGCGAGATATTGGACCCCAGGATGCAGATGAGGAGGCAGCATGACGGTAAGTAAAACGGTTTAATAACAAAAAAACTCACTCACTGCAGGACGCAGGAACAAAACAGAAGCAGGCTGGCTTGACAGGCATGGCATGGTCCACAAAACAAGACATGAGTTGAGACAATGATTCCGCAATGACTAACTGAACAGGTGTGTACAAATGGAGTGAAAACCAGGTGGAGCAAGACAGATTGACAAGGTGCAGGTGAACCGGATAAATTTGATTAAAAGAACGGATGTGACAGGAGCAAAACATGCCATGACTAGAACGCAAATCCAAGGAAACAAAATAGAACTATAACTAGAAAAACATGAAACAAAAAATTAACCAGATCCTAAAACCAAACTTGACAAAACTAAAGCATGACCAGAAAAACAAACAGAAACATGATTCAAAACCTAAACTGTGAAAAACAAAGAAAAAACCAGAAACCAAAAACCAAACAACCCCAAATCATAACAGTCAGGTACTTTTGCAGAGTCTGTGGTTATTTACAGTGACGAACATGTTCTGCCTTTGGTCCATTAGTATTTGTTCTATATGAAACACATCAACTTTAAGAATCCTCTTTTATTTTTTTACAAATATAAGGGTCTTTCAGAGCAGAACAGTTTTTTTAAAAAGCTGTAATAAGTGTATTATAATTCAGTTTAAATTGACCTGTCTATGTACAGCAGTTCAGGCAGGTGTCATCTAAAGAGATGGACAGTGGATCATGTCTCACTAAAGCTTACATACTTTGTCCAAGCAGCATCAGAATGTATCTAAAGTCATATCAGTCATGTTAAAGAAAATAGATTATTTTTTTATCTGACTCAAGTCTTTAAAATCTAGTTTTAAATAGATAATAAATTCCTTTAAAGAAAGTCAAATAGTCATTAACAAATGTTGTGAATCACATGTCAAAAACATTGAAATAGTCCTCTTTATAAATTTTATAAAATTTTCTGTCATGATCTGCTGATGTTTGGTTTTGGGTTTAAGTTCCTTATCTGTTTCCTCTTACATTCTTCAGTTTGCTGTTATTTTAGTTCATATTAGATCCATCATTCTAAACACTATCTGTGTTTAGATTGCTTTCTTGATTACTGTATTGGATGAGTTGGTTTATATTTCCTTATAGATGTTATTCCTCACTGTTCATGTTATTTTGGTAGCCTCATTGTTTGCTTGTTTCTGTTCACTTAGATGTTTTCTGTTACCTCCCTGCACTCCCTCCTCATTAGTCACTCTCTCAGTAATCTTTAGTCTCCCTTCCACCAGCTGCTCCTGATTCCCATCTGATTAGCCCCCTTGGTTCACTGGTTCATTCTCCACTCTCCCTCAGCATTTATTCTCTCTAGTTGTCATTGCTCTCCACTGGTTCCTCCTGTAATCTACTTGGTTAGCTGCCTGCACCTTGCCCGTTGTCTCCAAGATCATATAGTGCATTTTTGTAAGTCTTATTATTATCTTTATTAAAGACTGCATTATTCACTTGTGGCTCCCTTGCCGTTGTCTGCATTTTGAACCAACATCCCCCTGGTGACAGTCTCCATGAATAGGAAATGTAAGTCAGATACCACCTTTGGAATAAAAAGACAGGCCTGTATTTCACATTTTTTCTTACAGTGCTTATAAAACATTTACACAAAGTGTTGCCACTCAAATTATTTAAAACTGGTGAACTTTTTCAATGCTAATTTAGACAAACAAATAAATGCTAACTAAAGCTGGTTAGTTGTTTTTTGCAAGAAGTATAAAATTGCAAGATGTTGTGCCACAAGATCTTGTTACACCCATATTTTTTTACTTTCTTACTTTCCCATTAGATAATTTCCCTAAAATGCTTAAAATTTCAGTTTCACTTTCAAATTAAACATTTTTTTGTGTAAAGACTACAGATCAATGTGCTCTTTAGTGTAAATAACCAAAGGCTTCTTTGTAAATAGGTCATTTAAAAGTGATAGCAGTGTAAATCTCAACAAAAAATTGTTAGGTTAGTTCGTGTAAATGTCTGAAATCTGCTTTGGAACCAGTTCCAGTATCCCATTAACTCAAGTCTGGTCCAAACTTCTTTCTGTTTATTCAAATCAGGGCAGTGTAGGTCTACTGCAGGTTACGAAAACCACCTTAGTCATCAAAACTGTTAATGAACACACATGGAATTATATAATAAACAAAAAGTGTGAAATAGCTCTAAACATTTTTATAGTTCAGATTCTTCAAAATAGCCACCCTTTGCTCTGATGACTGCTTTGCTCTCTTGGCATTCTCTCCTTGAGCTTCATGAGGTGGTCACCTGGAATGGTTTCCCAAAGAGTCTTGAAAGAACTTCCCAGAGGTTCATTGAGAGACGGCCAAAGGTTAATATTTCAGTCATCACAGCAAAGGGAATCTAAAGGAATCTAAAATATAAAACATATTTGAAGTCATTTCACAATCTTTCGTTTGGTACATAATTCCGTATGTCTTTGTTGGAACCCTAACCCATGGATTTCAACATTAAAACTCTGGTACAAACTCTTCTGGGGTTTTTAAAATAAATTGCATTTAACTGACTTCCAGCAACTGAAAAAGGGGGGTAGCAGCAGACTTCCCATGATGCCACTGGCTGTATAAAAGCACCCCCTCTCCCACAAGCCGACCTCTCCAAGCCGGTTGACCATCGGACAAGGAGCAGACACAGCGCGCTGAAGTCTTTTGCTGGCAAAGGACTTAACTCTTTAAACTGGATCCAAGAGTCTCATATGATCACCGATCATAAGCAAAAGTTAAGTATTGAATGAATTGCTGTTTGTGTATCCGGTATTCATTCACGAACGGGGAATTAAGGCACCAGCATTGTTGACTTTCTCTCCGAGCCCTAGAGACGCACACCGTGTTCGAGAAAAGTCCCCAGCAGAGACGCGGTCTCTACAAGCCGAGTGAAGCGGTTTTCCTTGCCTGAGAGAAGGACGACGCCGCATCACCGGTAACGTGCAGTTTTGTCCGGCCGACAGAACAGGCCGCCCACCCACAGCTTCGTTAGGTTAGAAGGCTAACCGCTTGTTGACTGTGGACGTTTCTTCAAACTTCGCCGCTCCGGACATATTTTCCTCAACATGGTCAGAGGTTAGGTTTGGGCAGAATAACAGTTAGGATGAAATGATCTAAACGTTTTTCATTTTATGAAGTTTGGTTTTGTTTGTGTGAAACTGCTAACTTAGTGCTAGCAGGCTATCTGCAGCACACGTGATCAGCTTTGTGTTCTGGGTTTGTGTGTTTTTAAAGTTAAGACAAACTTTATTTAAAGGGTGATTTTAAACACAGAAGGTTGCTCATAACACGCCGTCCGCGCTTATGCATTTTAACCCTTTTATTGACGGAATTTTAAGTGTGTGTTTTGATTCTGGATGCTAAGCTATCAGCCTCCTTTGTTAGCTTAACTGCTAACAGCCTAGGCCACATGCTTGCTGCTGAAGAGTATTTACCCAGAACGGTTTAGTTTTCAATCCAGTAAATAATGTCCCTAACATCATTTTACTACATTTGATAACTAAGTAAACACCATTAAGCCCCATTTCTCCAGGAAGATTTGGCTCTTTTCAAAGATATTTCCTTAAATAATTTACTGTTACCTTTAATAATATTTCTTTAAATATTATTTCAAAAAATAAAGGCAGCTAATGAGACACCGTTGAGAATTAGTCATCCAGAAGGTTGGTTTTATTCAGCAGATCATTCTTTAAAACATTATTTTATTAAAATAACATTTTATCTGATCTTGCATTGTGAATGGTTGTCTAAAGGTATGCTGATTACTGCCTAAGTTGGTTCCAAGACTAACTTAACTTCATTTCCAGATTCTTCGAGATAATCCTTGGTTCTCAGACATAAATAACATTGCATGGTAATGTTGCATCACTCTTTTGTTCATGATTTTCAGTCATCTTTAATCAACTTGTTTATATTGTACATAGCCCATTAGTCTTCGTCATTCTTTAATTCTGCTTGGTAGTTTAGTTGGATTGTTTTAGCATAGTAAAGAGTTTGTTGATTGAAGTATGTTTGACTTTGAGTTGACTTATTTTTGTTAAATTCTTGTATTTTAAGAAATTGTGTGAATTCATTCCACGTGTGTGCAGAGTTTATGCTGTTCAATAATGTCAGAGCTTGGCTCACACCTTTCAACTTTGTTCTAATACCATCGCCTTACTGGGCTGGTATTCACAGGACAACCCTTAACAGACCGAAATATTGATAAAATATTAAAATATTAATATTAAATATTAAATAATATTGTCAGATTAATAATCACAACATGTTCATTCACAGTTTTGATGCCTTCAGTGAGAATCTACATACAATGTAAACAGTCATAAATATAAAGAAAACCAGTAAATGAGAAAATGTGTCTACAACTTTTGACTGGTTGTGTATATGTGGCATCTTAGTTAAGCTCATATCACAGATTTTTTTACATGCTGAAGTAATCTGTGACAGCCTTTCAAAGCTGGAGATCAAATCATGTATTCCACATTATTAGATGAATAGAAAGTTGATGTTTGAACATTTTTTGCATTAAGCCACACATCTTCACACACTATAAAAATACAAGGTGGATGAGCAACAGTGTGTTTTAGGTCTGTTTCTATTTAAATACAGAACACTTTTGATTTTACATTAAGTACTAATGAAATTGAAAGTGAATATCAGTCAGAAGGATTTTTAGCAAAAAGGTATGTAAAGGTTGTTAATTTGGTTCTCTCTGTAAAGTAGATTGGATGCTTAAATTTTTTTAGCACAAATTTTTTATTAGCAATACAATATGATAAAATATTAAGATGAACACTATTTTAAGAGTGAATGTGACTTGTAATGTAAAGGTATTTTGAGTGGTCAGTAAGTCTGTCAAAGCCCAATATAAATCACCTTCCTAATTTGTCTCTGGTGTGGTGGCTTTGGACCCTGATTATGAACAAATGCTCTCCATATGTATCACATATCTCCATTGTTTAGATGCACTAGGCTTACATGCATGATCGATGTATGATGACGTTTTACCTAGCCGAGTCCAATAAGAACTCCCAATAAGAACTGTATCTAAAGTTTTTTTTATTCTCCTTAAAATATTTTCATTCTGTAAATTTACAACTAAAATCCAAAGTATATCTTATTAGGATTTTACATGACAGAACAACACATAGTAGCACATAACTGGGAAGCGGAAACACCATCTCCTTGGTGAAACACAGTAGTGGCAGCATCATGCTGTGGGGATGCTTTTCTTCAGCAGGGACCGGGAGGCTGGTCAGAGTTGATGGAAAGATGGATGAAGCTAAATACCAGGTGACCCTAGTATAAAACACTTTAAAGGCTGAGACTTGACATTTTATCTTGCATAAATTTCATTAGAGCAAATTTCACATCAAGCAAAATCTATCAGATAGTCACCACAGTGTCATTTAAAGTGGAATACACCTATCATTTGTTTAACCTTTTTTTTTGCCTGAAGAAGGCTTCTTTATGTGCTCTTAAATTTTGCATGAATCTATGGGAAAAAAACCCTCTAATGTTTAGGTTCACTCTGTGAGACGGAGTGTTTCTGTATGTGAAGGCAAGCATGGCAGCCAAGTCTTCTAATTGTTTATTTGTGTCTGTTTAGCTCGATGGTAGTATGTCACTTCGGTTTCTCTGATCTGTCTGTGAGGGAATGATTAATGCAGACAGCACTGCAGATTGTGCTGGAGATTAATCAGTAGACACATGTTGCATTGTGCATGTTCATTCATGTGTAGATGCCTGAGAGAGGACTACATGTATGTCCCTCCACACATGTAAATGTTTGTGTCCGTGAGCACATTGCTAGAATGGGATCTGGCATGGCTTTCTCCACCCATGGTGGGCCCCTCCCAGCCAGATGGATGGTCTCAGCCAGTGTCAGCGAGGTGACAGCTGACTGGCCTGGTCTTTCCTGGCTGCAGGTCTGGATACTGTCCTCTGACGGCTCCTGACAGCTTCTGGGTCTCCCCCTCACCTCCTACTCATAAGCTTGCATCATTGTAACACCCAGTTTACTGGAGAAATCAATTATGTCTCGCATTGCAGTTTTTATGAAATGTAAATGATATGAGCCACTCACCGGAGGGACAACACCTGCACCCATAACAGTTCTAAAGGAAGTAGCCAACGGACATGTGATTGAATAATTAAGCTGTAAAACATTCTTCACAGAGGGAACAAGTAATAGGCTCAGTAAGAAAACAAGTCACTCTTCAGATTGAGAAGCAATGAGAAATAATTACCATGTTGAAAACCTCATTAGGTAAGCTACACACACTTTCACAAAATATCTCATGAAGGTTATAAATTAGACTTATCCAAGCTACTCCTGTCACTCCTCAAATCAACCCAGCTTTCCCTCCTGACTCCTTCGTTCTCTCTGGTTCTTCAGCATCCTCCGTTTCACAGCCCAATGGTCTGCGCCGCAGCAACCTGGGGACTCTGTAGGGACTCGTCAGTCCACGCGAGTCATTATTTTTAGGTCTCCATGCAGCAAGGCTGCAGGTTTCAGCAGGACAGAGATGGGGGGCTATGATAAACCAAACTCATGCTAATGAGACAGCTCCACGGGGATGAGAAGAACACACACGGAGCAGCTCAGGAGACGTCTCCTGGCCTCCCGAAGGTAATTCCCTTAAATGAAAAGCAGACCACGCGCTAGTCATTGTTGCATCGAGGGGGTAAGGATGAATAGTGATGGGGTAGTGTTTCAACACACCTCCCTGTGCTCTTGTTACAAGGCTGAGATGAGAGGAGGCAGAGGTACAGTGTTCATGAACTCCCTGCTGATGCTCCTTTTTTTTACCCAATTATCCTTGACAAGAATGACTTGTGTTACACTGGCCGTGTCACGCAGCTTTGGAATGGGTACTTTATCCTATCAAGGCTCTTTCATTTTTCAAATTAGGCACTGCTTTTTGCTTCCAACAAAGGACGCCAGCAGGACTGAAGTTCTCTACATCTGGGAGGCATTAGGGACACATTGAAGAGGTTCATTTGGGGCTCTTGTTAGCTCACCTGGTGCTTTAAGTAGGACCATTAATCCCAAGATACTTAAAGCACAATCTGCTCTTCACATGTGTATGTTCGATGAGAAAGATGCAGCAACCCTGCTCCAGCCATTACTATCAAAGTGTCCGAAAAAATGTGGACCTGATACACTTTCCAGATGTTCTCCCCCTACATTTCATTTAATCCAATACTTCTGCAGGCCACTGTCCAGCCATAAATCACAGGCTGCATGCGACAGGAGGAGAGTAAGGGGATGTGGCCTCGATGCGAGGGCTACATGCTTGATTCATGAGCTCACAGCAAATATCTTCAGAGCACAAGCGAAACAATTAGCCGTTACCTTAACCCCCGAGGCCCCACAGCCTCTTTAAGGGCTTTAACATCCCAGTTATACACTCCAAAGCCCCAGCTAAAAGCCACAGGGACAGCAGGACTTTGTAAGACTGATTTGGTTTTCTGTGGTATTTTGGATGACAGTCTACCACAAGTCGCTGCACAGTATTGGTAACAGTTCATGGCTTAATTTGGTCTGACCAGTGTCTGAGACTGAGCACGTTGAACAGATGTCCGAAAAAATGCGATGCTTTCATCCATCTAATGTAGATGTCCTATGTGTCAAAGACAGCTATTAATCTCTGTAAAGCACTGGGGCAGCAGGATAACGACCTTAAACATACAGCTAGAGCTAGGTTTAGATCAAAGCGTATTGATATGTTAGAGTGGCCCAGACATGGTTCAGACCTAAATCCAAGTTTTTAAAATTGATGTTCACAGATTATATCCTCCCGTGCTGACTGGTCTTGAGCTGTTTTAGAATGGAGAATGCACAGCATGAAGCTACCACCACCATGTTTAATCTTAGGGATGGTGTGTGAAGGGTGTGGTGCAAGGTTAAATATCTACTACACATTGATCTTTTTCCTTCTAATTTACAACTGTACAAAACTTTGCTTGCTCCATCAAATAAAATCTAAATAATTAAGGTTTGCAGTTTTATGGTAAATGGAATGAATTTAAATTGCGCCTTTCCAGTTATACAGACCGCTTTACACTAGAGCCACATTCACCCAATAACACTCACACGCCAATACGCAGATCGGTAGGCAACTTGAGGTTAAGTGCCGTGCCCAGGGGTACATCGACATATGGCAGGAGGAAGCTGGAAACGAACCCACAACCTTCTGATTGCAAGACGACTACTCTTCCTACTGAGCCACAGTCATCACGACAAAATGTGAAAAGGTTGAAAGAGTATGAACCTTTTGAAAAACACTGTATATTAAGAGTAAACATGCTGAATGAAGCATTGATTTTTAAACACATGATTTTCTTCCTGTAAACGCAATCTGATTACCCAGCATATAATTTGTTGATCCTCTTCAGCCATGCTGTGAGAACTCCAACCCGGACTTACTTTGTGTTCCTATTTCACAGATCAACATCCAGATCCAGAACAAATCATACAAGGTCAAGATGGATATATTAGACTCTAAGTTTCCTCTCCAA
Organism: Crenichthys baileyi; assembly: GCA_036173005.1. Lineage (NCBI taxonomy): Eukaryota > Metazoa > Chordata > Actinopteri > Cyprinodontiformes > Goodeidae > Crenichthys > Crenichthys baileyi. Next base: position 412,125 of record JAHHUM010001499.1, read on the forward strand.
CTGTGATTCAGGCCGTAGGGAAATAGTTTCATTGTAAATCTCTCTCCTTCCTGAAAGAATGTCACCTCCATCCTACCTTCTTTTCCAGCTCTTATAAACGGCCACTGGCAGGTCTGAGATCTTTTAATGCTCAATCCATCTGTTCCCCGCCTTGTGTGCGAGAAATGAGCCGATCCATAATCTGTAGCTTCGCTGGGAAAGGTGATCTGATGTGGTGGTGAGAATGATCGAGCTGGTTGTAAGGTTTTATTTTTCTTGAACAGTTCTGTCTGGCGCTAAAATCTCATTAAAACAGGACGGAAAAAAGGAAATAAAAGCAGTTTGTTTTCCAGTGATCCGTTACTCACGCGTTATTAGACAATTCCTAACAAGCTCCTTGCCTTTTACATGTAATGATGTGTGAATTGGAAGTTTAACTGTGTGAGTGTTTTCACACCCCGCTCTTAACCCCCAGCACAACAAAGGAGCTTTGAATCATGTTTTCCTGCCACTCAGGTCAATAAACATGACTTGGGAGGTGGTTGTTGACCTACAGTTAGCAGGTCAGAAAATTAATAACAACCAATTCCAGTGTTTAAGGTGTTACAGAGATGATCTCTCAAAGTTCGTAAAGTATAATGAGGTTTGAAAGCTGGTGCAAGCAACACTGGATCTCCTTAGCCGCAATAAGAGGCCTGACACTGTTGTCTCCAGAGAGCCATCTCCGCTGTGCCAATAATATACCCCCGAGCGGCTGCACATATTGTCTTGAGATCGTCCTGTTATTTATTCTATAGAGATGACTTGCATATGTCCCCACTGCAATGCCGTCAAGGTTAAAGCTCTCATCTGCGCCAGAGGAGAGATGGAGAGAGTTGGCAAGAGTGATAGATATCCTCCCAGCTGCAGTCACTAAACGCTGTGTCTCGTTTCCATCTTACACCTCACGGCAAGGTACAAACACCCACAGCAAATGATTTCCAGAGACCCTCATGTGATAGGTTTTGCTCCTTCACGTTCTGTTTGTGTTCGCACCTTGGATGAAAGTACAATCAGAGGTAACTCGAGGGAACACCGTCACACAGCAGACGGTTACAGTCAGCATCGATGGGAAGCAAATGTGGTGATGAATAGAGTATTTTCCATATCAAAGAAAGGCATCGGTCTCTGGGATCACTGTGCCTCACAGGCGTGCAGTGAAGGGTCTGACTGATAAATGAGGAAACTAATTAGAGGAAGTAGTCCTGTGGTTCTACAAGGAAAGTGGACATCAAGGTCTGGGTCTCATGTCACCAGGTTTGTAACATGGATCAGTAGGGATGCGCGGTGGCACTGACCCCACACTGACAGACAGTAAGCCATTCTCAGTGCCCTCTACATGTGAGAAGAAGCCCATTACAGCCTCTCACATTCATCATGTGCCCAGTAAATGTCAGCACAGGATCTGTTGCAGACATGGCATGCAAACAAAGGTGAAACCAAACAAAAATAGGTCATAACCTAAATGCTATCACCAGCTTCCTGCCTCACATTCAGTTCAGCTTCTGACCCCTTATGCTCCAAACTGCTTCGGCTATAACTGAAGGTCTATTTGTAACAGGCTCTAAAAGATGTCTGCAAGATACAGTGCCTTGCACAAACACCCAGACCCCATGAACCTTCTCACATTTTATCATGGTACAACCATAATTAAATTTTTTTTTATTGAGATTGTGTGAGACAAACAAAGAATATAGGGAAGGTTAAGAAAAATATTGCATGCGTTCTAATTTTTTTTCAAATAAAAATCAAAAAAAGTGGTGAGCGTTTGAATTCATGTACCTTGAGGCAATGTTTAGAATAACCACAACTCTATTTGGCTTGTCTCTACCAGCTTTGCACATCTTCATATTGACATTTTGCCCTTTCTTCTTTGCAAAACAGCTCAAGGTTGGTTAAACTGGATGGAGACCATCTTTGAACAGCAATTCCCAAGTCTTTTTCAGGTCAAGACGATGACAAGGACACTCTCACATTAATATGCTGTGATCCAAACCGTTCTATTGTAGTTTTAGTTGTGTATTTATGGTTGTTAACCAATCCTTAGGAATGTCCTCTGTTTAGCTCCATCTATCACCATGTTACATTGTGAGAGTGGTGTGTTCATGGTGCTGTGCAGTGTTGACTTTTCATTACACATAGCATGATAAGCATATGATCTCTGCAATTCTTCCAGAGTTACCATGGGACTCTTGGCTGCTCCCCTTTTAAGACCTGGATTTGTTCACTAATATTCTCTAACTTCTAGTTCTCTGACTTCTGAAGGCGGTATGCTGTACTAGATTTCATTTAGTATGAACTTGGCAATAAAGCTGATTCTGATTCTGATTTAGGGTGTCAGATTAAAGGAGACTGAAGGCAAACTCATGGCACAACTTAAATGTTTTCACTGTTAAAATACATTGAAAACCATGTATAATTTTACTTAAACTTTACTTTGTACAATGCTTTCTGTTGCTCCTATTTTTCAGAGTCCTGTCTGGAAGAGTAGCACTCAGAATTGTTATCTGAGTGCCAGTAAGAAGCCCAACAGATTTACTTTCACAAGTGGAGCATTACGGCTTTCTCTATACTGCTCTGCTTGAGAAATATATATATATATATATATATATAAACTTTATTAGAAATTGCTTTGGGATTATTTCAAATGCAATGGACAAGGAGACTGAAATGAAAGGGAAACAAAGAAGAAAGAAAAGGAGAGAGGTGTGGCGTGAGATAAAAGGGAGAGGAGATAAGAATAGAGGAGAGAAAGAAGGATAAGGAGAAGTGTGCTTCTACACCTGCAGAACGAGGGGAAGAAAGAAGATATGTGTGTGTATCTGTAAACACCTGAATCCAAACGCCTCCCAGGACCCAAAGACATGCCCAGAAGAGTTTGGAGCCAAAGACATCCAAAGGCCCCCCAAAGCCCAGGAAACCCCCCCCAAACCGCGCCATGACTTTTCTAAAGGAACAATATGCAGTAAATCATGTTTATAACTTTGGTTTGGTATCACTTCAGAGGTAGCAATAACACATTTTAGAAATAGCACAGACACAAAACAGGCACCAAGAATCTCTTTTATACTACTTCTGAGTTTTATTTCAGGAACATTTTTATTACATTTCAAGTCATTGGCACAGTTTGTTAGTAAACTGTTCATATTTAATTAAATATATCAATTGCAAAAGCCATTTAGAGGGAAAGAATGGAGCACATTTGTCTCTTAAAGTCTGGACAGTTCCCCTGGGAATAGCATATATCCACGTTCCCTTTACTGACCTTTTCTTTTTCTTTTTAACAAGCTCGCAGAGACACATAAAGCTAGGTTTGTCTAGAAGAAGGTTGATGTAAAGCTCTGGACTTTCTACTGATTCTCAGAGAAATTTCTCCAAGAAAAAAACATATTGAGAACTAATCAATGTAACATGTACAATGACCTAAAGTTCTTTTTTTTAAATGCTTCATAAGTCGTGCTCTCTTTTGCTGGTATTATTACATCCTAATGTTTCCTTTGTTTTTTCATTTCATCAAGAGTATTTCCTCACTGTATCATCTTTCATAAACATTGTGTTTTTGTAATAAATAAAATAAATACTTTGAGGGTTTGCTATGACTTAGAAATATGGATCTATTACAAATGGGCTCCTGATAAATAAACATGTGCCTGCGAGATCCTCAGAGACTCGGAAAGCTCAGAGAGAAACAAAGCCACGGCAGTGACAGAAGAAAGAAGAAAATCCTCCACACGTCATGTGCTCTCACCGTATCCATCAACTTGAAAAGGGCGCTTTACAAAAGGTGGATGAAATATACGTATTTGGTTCATGGATTTGACATGGAATTACTTGAATCCATGCCGAGGCATAAATCCATCCTTTCCTAATCCTGTGGTAACACATAAACAGTCTCCTTCTCAGATGACACCCCTCACACACAGTGAAGTGTTTTTCAGTTTTCTCCTTTGTTTTACAATGTCCTATGCTTTGAATACCTGTCTTTGTGTAATTTTGATGTAAAGTCATTGAAAGTTTTTTTTATTCATTCTGCAAAGTAGGTTGTGCTTTCTCTTGCTGCAGTAATGCTGGAGGGAATGGTACAGCACCTTTTCTGGACTCCTGCTGGCCTCTTGGTTTGCTGACATTAGGTTACACTCAATATAATTGATTGCTTTAAATATCTAATGGCAGGTTACTGATACCAAGGTAGACAAGGCTTTAAAAAGCTTTGGATTAAAACACTAAGTGTTCCTGTGGCTTCAAGTCCTTTTATAAGATACAAGTGTAACTGGAGCTTTCTCTTCCCGAGTGAAGCATGAGAAAACTCCAGTGTTAGGTGTTTGTGTTTTGAGTTTTGTGTATCTCTCTTTCTCTGCACTTCCCTGTTCAGTCGCTGTTACTCTTATTAGATTAGTTTCGTAGTTTATTTTGGTGTTTTTGGTGTTTTAATATTTCTGTTACTCCTTTGTGTTGATTAGCCTCCCTCCTTCAGTTGCTCTGCATTCTCCCTGCCACAAGCTGCTCCACATGTCTCCTGATTAGCCCTTCTAGTTCATGGGTCAATTCTCCACGCTGCCTCTGTATTTAAACTCACTGGTTTTCATTGCTTGCCACTGGAACCTACTGTTTATTATGCCCAGTCTGTCCATGACTGTTGGCCATCCCCCGTGTGGTAACTCTGCCCATGTTTTGTGTTCCTACGTCTCCTGTAAGTTTACCTGTTCAGTTGTGTCATTAATAAATACTTAATAGGGGCTTCAATGCTCCTGCTTGCACATTGGTCCTGCTGAACACCTCCAAAATGTGACAGCTGATGCTGCACACTGCTGGAAAGCTGGCTAAAATAAATTGTACATTTTGATTTATTTGACCACAGAACAGCTTTTACCAATGTCATGATGATACTTGTTTTTCTTATGTAGTTCACATACCTATATTTCATTTTGTTCTTTATTGTTTTTTACATGTTTATGTGACTGGTGTGTTTTTATGTGTTTTCAGAAGCTGAGACATCTGTCCATATTTACTTCTGGTGCCAAATCAAGCACAAGGTATAAAATTACTCCTCTTTAAGGTCATACACAGTCACCTCCAGCATATTGTGGCTTTTTAATTGCGGGGTAAAATGTTTGTGTTGCTCTATTTAACTATGTGATCCTGAAACGGATAATTTTTAAATTCATACCATAATATTTTTGAGATGAAAATTTGTATATTTTATCGGCCCATTTGATAAAGATGGATGAGGTGAATTCCGAACTCCAACCCTCCTATGGCACTTCCTGATCAGTTGTTCCTTCTCAATCGTTTCAATAAATGCTGTTTATTTGTGTTAGTCATGACTGCTTTCCAATCCTGCATTAAAGAAGAGAGAGTATTCCTGTCTTTTCCCTTTTAACATGTGGAGATTTCACCAAAACAACCTCTCCTTTCACTTACAGCATCACACCAAGCATGGCTTGCAGCTACGAACGCCTGCGCCAAGAGAGACAAAATGTGGCTAGCCCTCTATGAAGTGATCCCCAAGACAGACTCAAAGGATGTTGTGCCAGTATTTCCCAGCTATGACAGAACTGGAGCAGTCTACTAGTGGGGGACCCCTGGGAGAAGGGGAGACTGAGGCCTTCAGTCATATAGGTGGGATGTTTAATATTATTGGCTGTTGAGATTCAAGACCAAGAAGCCTCCTGGATGGCTTCCTCTTAGAGACTAATGGATATCAAAAAAAGAGATAAAAGGTGGAGACTTTTCCACTACGGGTCTTAGGACAAGTCTGAAAAAGTTTGACTGCTCATAGCGTTTGAATCAGTTGTACAATAAGTTGCTGAATGCTCATTCATTATTCCAGCTATTTAGAAGTTTTTGAATTCTGATCTGCAGAAGTAGATTGTTTTTAATTATTTGACTTTATGTTTGTTAGTACTGTTTGTGATTTATGCTTCTTGTCTCTAAATACCCTTAAAATATATTAATTACATTAAAAATAAATTTTGCCTTAAATCAAGTAGTAGCTCCTGGTGATTTTTCTCAAAGGCTGTGGTTGACATTTAGTTGTCATGATCGTTGAGTGTTAAATTTGTTGCTTTTTTTTTCCATTATTGTTTCTTATTTTGCTATATTCAGTGTTTATCATTAGTTAGATGTTCTCTTATTTCTTATTTGCTTAGTTTTTTAGTTTATTCCATGTGGATTGTAGTTTATTTTCCCTTCTTTATTTTGTGTTCTGTATGTCTGTTTAGTCCCAGGATCTACCTTCACCTGTGTTTGGAAATCCCTCTCTCTTCTCCTGTATATAGCTCTCCGTTGCTCATAGTTTTTTGCTGACTTCTACTGTTTGCCTGCCTGCTCCACGCCTGTACTTTTCTTCTGTGAAACGCCTGTTAGTCCACATTGTTTTGTTTTTTTTCATTAAAGAGCTTTAATTCACCTCAGTTAAGCTCTGGGGTCTCCTTTATAAACGTGGCGTACACACAAACCGGGACCTAAAACTGGTGTACATCACTTTCCACGCAGAGGTTGTGTGCTATAAAAAGCAAACTTGACAGGAGAATGTACGATCCCTCACGCAAACTCTGACCTATACATAGGCTCGTTTTGGAGACGGGAAAGTGGCGATGCAGCTGGTGAGGTGGGGAATTGAAGTCACACTGCATCATGATTCCTCTCAGACATTCAATTTCACTCCATATCAAACTTTAATCATTGTTCGACGTTATCATAAGCATTAAAAACTGCAGTGTTATTAATGCTTGTGCTGGTGAGCCATAACTATACATAAGGACCTTTCACATAAATACAAAAAGGCCTACAGGCCGACTTAAATCTTAAAACAAAGTTTTCTCATCGATTTCCACTCCCTGAGGGTGACGTGTACCACAGATGAACACAGAAGAAATTGTGAGAAGGTGTGAGGCAATAACACTGAGTGCTGTAAACATTTAAATACCGTGGTGACACTTGTGCGTAATGCTGCGTGATGGATGCATTGGCCTATGATGCTAACTGTCTAATATGCCAATTTAGACTCCCTAGGAGTTGCTCTTGGATCTATGTGCTGATCTGGGTCCAGTATTGGAGAGACCGACATACCGGAACCACGCCATCCCTGTTCAATTACAGGGTTTAACCAGTCACACCAGCACGAATTAGCCGACAGCTATGTGTTTAATTTGAACTCTGTGTGAAGCGACTTTTGAGAACAACATAATTCTGTGAAATTGTCAATAGGTCTGGGATATTACATCCAGCACTAAGCACAATAATACCTGCTGTCCTGGATGATATTTTTTCGACTTTCCATCTCACTTGCCAACACCTCGTTTCTTTTCTCTTTTCTTGGTGGTTGCCAATTTTAACTATGAAATAACATTGGTCAGCTGGCTCATTTAAATACACATTGACTTTCATGGGGCGCTTTGCATCGACCATTTATGTTTGCATGTGGGCGTGTAGAGGGCAGAACACGAGGCGGAACCTTGTACACAAACTTTGAGGTGCAGCTGATTTATAAAGGGAAAATGTTTTGCTGGTGTGCGTGTACATTGTTTTAAAAATCTGAATTTGCTTTTTTGGCTTTTGGGCGTACATACACTTTTAGTATCGATCCTACACAATGTTTTATAAATGAGACCCCAGATATTTTAAGTATGTTACACTGTGAATTAAATGTGTGTTTCCATACTTTGTAACTTATTGCATTCATATCAAGTAATTTTGGATTTGGGGTTGCAGATTACATGTAAAATGTTCTACAGATACACCAAAAGATTATGCAAAAATGTCAAAATTTAACACATTTGCTTCATATTTAAATAAATTATAAACAGAGATGCAATAAAATCACAGACAGCGACAACAGTAAAACCATTTGGTCGATTTGTTGTCGGCGTATGCTGAGTCTATGTTAGAAATTATAACTCCACATTTGATCTGGTACAGAAAACAGTGTTTAGAGGTCGTTCAAGAGATGATTTCATGCTTCTTGATGTTGAAACACTTTGCCCTATATTGCACCTCCATTCATTCAAGTCAGAAAGAGCTTTTTCGCTGAATGCTGCTGTAAACACAAAATAGCTGAACTCAACTCACCTCTCAGTTTCTTTGGACTTTTCTTCAACTCTGCGTCAGGGGGCAGATATTTTTTTTTCCTGCAAATCTTCTATAGGTGTGCACAGCAGTAAATTATTCTTTTACTGCTGTTATTATTTCTCATATGGAACTAAAGTAAATGTAGAGTGGAGACCAATCGTGAAGCTGTTAACTAAAAGCAATGCATTGCTTTTTTGTCTTACATCTTATCGTCTCAGTGCCTAACAGTAATTTTAGTTTATTTTCAGCTCTATTTAACTGCATGAGTGTTGATTCACCTCAGAAAACAGGTCCATCAACCAGGAAAATCCAGTCATTTCAGACACACCCTTGTCCAAAGTCAGAGACTCAGATTAGCTGCTTTGTATGCGCCTTTTTTTGTATATTGTACAGCAGTGACAGAAGAGACCCCTTTACCCTCATAAATACACCCAGAAGGAAATGATTAGTTCTCAAGATGACTTGCCAGTTTATACCTCTTTATGAATATTTTGTCTGTTCCTTTTTATTGTTAGAAGAGATGCTTGTCCAATTCACCAAGGGAGCCAAGCATGCATGTCACCTTGAGCCCAGCAAATTGCTCCACAAAGACATGGCATGTGAAAAGATGTGGCTTTTTAGTGTTTGTCTCCCTTTCAAGAAAATGCACCATATCAAGTGTCCCCAAATTAGTAACAGTATTGCAGGTCGTAAAACATGGCATCTCCTTTAATGTGCAGTGACATGATCGTGCCCACACTCTCTCATGTTGCAACATCAGGAATGCATTTTCGACTAATATGGGGCTTCTCGGCCATGTTCTTGCATTTTTGAGGAGACCAATTTGTAAACCCAGATTGTGAAATTCGGAGAAGTAATAAATCAGGACATTCAGCAGGGATGTAATGAGTGGTTGAAGTGTGGGCTTTGGAGAGAGATTAAAAAAATATGTGCTTAGTCATAGCAAGGATTTTTCTTCTTTTCCTTTTCTTGAAAAGGACCTTTGAGCAAATGCCAAGCAGAAAGTTAGTCATTAAAAAGCACATATAAGCTTTGATGAGTCGGTTATCTGGGAATCTACAGTCCTTCTTCATCTTTTTACTTTTCCGTCTTCATTTAAACTGTAATTGGCCTAATGCTTCCTACTGTCAAGATTTAAAAAAAGGACATTTGCCCACAACGAAATTCTTGTTTACCTTTATTTCTGGTGGATTGTGCTTTTGTTTTATGCAAAAACTATTTGGGCAGGTGTGTAACATGGTCAAGTTTGCATACATCTGACACTAAATACCATACGTTAGGCATGGGCTGCTTTTAAGTTTTATAGCTGTGTTAAGGTTTCGAAACCTTTACAATTACATACAGTTGATATGGCTAAAGCCTTTTTTATCTAAATATCAGCAACATTGCAAGGTTTTCTCTGGGGTTTAGAGTGACACTCCCCCTCCCCCACCTGTTGCTGCAAGCTGATTATTAAGCAAGAATTTACCAGTTTTCCTGAAGTAAAAAATATCCACTCAAAGCTTGGAGCTGTTCAGTTCCTGACCACAACAGACGTAAACTTTCACCCACGAGAACTACTTTTCTTCAAGCATCTCAAAAATATCCTTGAAGGAACTTATAGATCAGAAAAAAAACTATTTCCTGCCGATGGTTTCTCTTATGTGAATGCTCCTATTTTAGAAATTTAGAAAAAGGCTTAAAAGTAATCCACGATAACTTCACATTTAGAGGTGAATAATGTGGTAAGCTTGACTTTTCTTTTATTCAGTAGCATGAATGATGTTGGTAACCTTCTTAACCACAATGACAGATTGTTCAAAGTCTTCTCTGTCTTGTTCCAACAATGTGGTAGAAATATTTGCAGAAGTTATCAGTTTTATTGGTTGTCTTATGAGTTTCTGAAAGTCCGTGTGTGCTTGGCAAATCGGGCCCTCCTGATTACTCCTCTCCCGTGGAGATGCTGGTGAGCAGCTGAGGTCTGAGATTCTCCCAGAATTGTACCTGCAGACATTGTAAGAAGTTTTTGCCTTGCTAAGTCTGAGCCAAGTATTTTATTTTTGTTTGTTTAGCAGCAACATCAAGCAGGCAGAAACTGTGCTGGAGCTGAAACTTACCATAGAGAGCGACTGATTTAATTTTGTATGCCTCCTGGACTGGTGATGAGTGCTGGTTATTTCACCTATTTGCCTCTTCGTATCGTTGCAGTTTTGGTTATTTCAAACCTGAGTTCTTCAGGTATGTGGCGGTCTACTATGGAAGATATCCTACTGAACATGCATCAGCTCATGCTGGCCAGGGGGATGTTTCACATCCACCTTAAAAACTGAATATTTACAATAATTTTCTCTATTCTATTCATAGTCTACTGTACTGAAATGAGGTTTTATGACTCCAGTAAAATATATCTATCAGCATATACAGAACTACATGAGTATTTAATGGTTTGTTAACAAGTACATGATGGAAGTGAGAAGGGATGAAATGGCATTGTGTAGGTATGAATTGGGGAAACAGGCATTAGTCCCATACAACCATGAACAGAGATATAGATGTTCACTATTTACCTATTTACAGCTGTTTAAAGATGTAGTTTTTAAATCAGCTAGATGGCAGCCTGTTTTACTTAATAGTTGATTTTGTAGCAAAAATGTTTACGAAACACAACTAGGTTTTTCCCACTGTTATGTGTATGATTAACAATCATATTGACCTTAGTCATAGGCAAATGTACTGTATTCTTAAGTCAATAAAGTATGCAGATATTTTTAAAATATGGCGTCAGAGTATGTATCTCCGAAGATGTTGTTTGCTAAGAAATTTGTTTTCTTCGAAGGCCATCTGCAAGGTCTGGCAGATCTGTACAGACAAAACATGGGAATTACCTGGGAGCCTCTGCCATTAAAGAAACAAGAATCTGCCTGTTCATTTCAGCCTAAAACTGTTTTATACCCAAAGAAATTAGCAAAATTCAGACCCCAGATTAAAAAAAGGAGGGATCAATAGCAATTCAAAGATACTGGTCATATGGATGACCACAAAAAGAGGTGAACTTCGCCCGGATTAGGGAGACCGTGGCACCTCATGGAGGCAGGCCTCCTGGAGGCAAGTGCCTGGTGGTCAAGCTTTGGCTCCTTGGCCGGTGGAGTTTAAGTATCCTGGTGTATTGTTCACAAGTGATGGAAGAATGGAGCGGGAGATGGACAAACAAATTGGAGCTTCGCCTGCAGTAATGTGGGCACTGCTCCAGTCAGTTGTGGTGAAGCAAAAGCTGAGCCAAAAAACAAAACTCTTCATTTACTCGTCCGTCTATATTCCGACCCTCACCTGTGGTCATGAAATGGATCATGATCGGAAGAATGAGATCCCGGATACAAGCGGATGAAATGAGCATCCTTCAGAGGGTGGCTGGACTTAGCCTTCGAGCCTTAGTGAGAGGCTCCGTCATCAGGAGAGAGCTCAAAGTAGCAGCTGCTTCTGCACATCGAAAGGATCCAGCTGAGGGGGTTCAGGTATCAGATCAGGCTTTCCGTGAATGTCCCACTAGAAGGAGAGCCCGGGCAAGACCCAGAACTCACTGGAGGGACTGTATATCTTTTTTTGGCTGCCATCATTTTACGATATTTGCAAAGAAAAACCTACAAATATGAATGATCCCTAACTTTTATACCTATAAAATTTTTACTAACAATTTAATTAGATGTTCTTTTTTCTCAATAAATGTCAATACCAGGGTTTTAGTGAATGATTGAAATAATTTTGTTTCACTCGTCCACGCACTGGTCATCAAATTTAGTTTAATCCACTAAGAATTAGAAATGATTTTTTTTCACTGTACTTAAGATGAAGTGATGCATATTTCTTACATTGTTCACTTTATACAGCAAGACAAGCACAAGCATGTAGAACCTTCTGATTTCACCTTTAGTCTCACTTTAGTTTCTCTTTTCTTATTTGTTATTTGGTTATTAATAATTTCCAGAGGCACTACTGAAGACCTGATCAGTGTTACAGGATAAGAAGGTTTGGTTTCAAAAAAAGCCCTCACTGAACCAGCACGTTTTCAAAATCCATTACTGTGGGCTTCTTGGACCGTGGAGTGTACACACACAAGATAAAACGTAATTTAATCAAAAGTTCAATGAAAATATCTAATTTGTTTAGTTTTTTTTTCTTACGATGTACCTCAGACTTTAGAACATAAACATTAGCACTGAAAGTCTTTGGGAAGTTGAATGCTTGATTATCTATTTATCATCTTGAAGAAAAACACTAGGTTGGACCAAAAGTGTGCAAGAAACACATCAAAATTTCATTTTAGGGTTAAATTGCCCATGGAACATATTCTGTGTGTTTTTGTTATTTATATTATCTGAAGTGTATTTATTAATGTTCCCTGACGTTTATGTAACTGATTAATTAAATCATCGCTACTCCTCACAGAACAACTGTGAGTACCTATCAGTTTAATTACACTGGAGAGCGGACTCTGCTGCCAGAACTATATGAGCAGAATCAGTCACACAAGACTGAGCTTGGGAAATGTTTATTTTTCCCAAATACTAAACGGTACCCTGGGGATATTAGGCTTCATATACCACTTTGTCTCCCACTTCAAAGCCGCTGCTGACAATCAACTGACATGTTTCTCTGAGCTAACTTGTCATCTAAGTTACTGCTTGAAACTGAGAGGGCCATGTTTTATATAAGCAGGTTTTCAGGGCATCACTTGAGTTTAATTATAAAAGAAATAATTCTTGGAGACACAGAAATCAGAGAAATGATAAAGCTCCACAATTGCTCATGTGTGGATCTTTTTGTTGCTCACCTTAAATCTGTCTTCACAAGCCTCACTGATGCAAAGACAAACTGTGCATAATTACATTAACTTTGCTGACAGAAATATAAGATGTTTATTTAACAGGCTTCTGTTTGATTCTTGGGGTTTTATGACCATGTTTTTACTGTTCTTCTGCTTTTTAGTACTTCGCTAACAAATTCTCACATTCATTCAATTGAAGCCTCCATCAAAAATGTGTTTGTAGGAAGGAAATGTGATATTCTGTGTGGGAAAACATTTCTACGGGCAATTCAAGACTGTTTGTTTTCCCAAAGATGGGTCCTCCCGGTCACTCTAAACTAAGATTGTGTTTGCAGACTTAAAAGTAGCACAGTTTTACTTCCAGTAGCCTTTTTTATTTGGTTTCTCTATCTTTCAAGGCTGCTGCTGGAGTTTTAAATGGCGGTAAGCTGACAATCAAATGAGACCTGGGGTCAAATGAGCAATTAAAATTGTTCATGGCAGCCAGGATTTTCACACCTGACAATGTGCAGAGGTTTTTAAAGCTAATGAGGCATCCTTCTTACTCTAGTCAGGAGGTGTTTGCCTGGAACTGCTTTCATGGTTTATTGGAAGCTTTCGCCACCTCTAATGACTCACATATTCAGGATGGTTGTTTTTAAGTATTGGCGATGAAGTCTGGAATTTTAACCCTTTTTTTTCTTCATCTTGAATACCTTAGAATGAAAAGACATCTGCAGATGATTCACTTTTGACCTGATGGACAATTCTGCTTGATCTTATTTTTTTATATCTTTAACCCCTTCTGTTTAGCTTATGCCTTTGTCCACCTTAGTTTACATTTTGTGATCAGAGTTCTTTTAAAAACGAACTGTTAACAGAGGTGTAACAATGCTTCCAGCCAACGAGCCGGTACATGATGATGGGTTCACGAGAATGAAATTAGATGAGATTTTAGCCATTTTCTCATAGAAACTAAATATCCCCCTTTTTCAGAAATAGAGTAAATATTTCACATTTCAAAATCTGTGCATTAAAGAAATTATAATTAGCTTAGAATATTTTCTAAGCAAGGTTGGACTGGTAAATATATTTCGTTCTGAGGGTCAAATGAAAATAAAAGCATTGTTAATTCACCATTTTTGTGTTTCCACAAACAGAATAAAAGTTTTCATAAACCTTACACTTTAAACCCTCATATACCATACACTTAATCTCATTAAAAACATTGTTCAGTCCCATTATCCAATTCAGACTCTTCCAAATCTGCAAAAAGTGTGAAACTGCCCTTAAGTTTAGTGCAGCAATAAGAAGTTACAAAGCAGATGCTAACCTTAGTGTTAGCATCTAACAGTTACCCAGCTGTCATATTCCCAGTGCTTAAAAATCGTTTGTATCTTGTTAATCATTTATAATTTAGTTGACTTTTTTGTTTCAACAATATAAATCTGGCACTGGAACTTAACATATACTAAAGCTCATTGTAATAGACATTTAATCATCGATATATGTTTGTACTCTGTGGCAGAAGGAGTAAATATAAACACGTTGTGTGTTATTTTACTTTGAGGAACACATAAGCCTCATGGATCATTAACAGGTTTTGAGGAGAAGAGTTGCCGCTGCTGCTCTATTTGTTTATGCTTCCATACGGGTTTATTTATTAAATATGTAGGAATGTTACAATTTCCCTCTGACTGTTCGAGATTAGGTTACAGTCTCACACCGCCGAGTCCCTAAAATGTTCCCACAAGTATGGAACAGTCTTACTTCAGATAACTTAACAAGCCAACAGTGCCAAAAGTGTTGGCAAGTCATCAGTAAGGAAATTAGCTATTGTGTGTCCTAAAACACTAAATCATCATCAGCTAATTTGCAGAAACATAGAGGTACATATTATATAACACTGAGAAAAGTAAAAGCCAAATGTGCTTTCTCATTAGATTGTCTCAAAGTCACTAGTTGCATTTTTTAGAAAGAGTCGCTAAAGGGGTCAGAATACACTCTAAATTTAGCGACAAGGTTGCTAAGTTGGCTAGTGTTCGCCAACTCTGTCAATGTGACAGAACTATTTAAGAACTATTTCCTTCTTTACTTCAAAAAAAAGAGTCTGAAACGTGCGTAAACACAACAAAATGTCTAGCTTAAGCATAAAAGTGATGTGTCGGTCACAAACAAAATGACTATTTGAAATAAACAGTCCGAGCCGGCTCCTGATTGGGAGCCGTTTTTTTCCAGCTTCTGTTGCTCTCACTTTTTTCTCACTTAAAACCGCATGTGATTGGTCAATAAGTGTGATGTCATCTCTGTATGTATTAGCACAGGGCTAGAAGGTCGGCCGTTATTGGCATTGGCTATTTGGCAATGGGTGTGTCCAGCGATGCAACACCATGAGCAAGGCTGCTGTTGCAATTAATCAGATCTGTTCAATGTTGCTGCTTAGGATGGTGTTCAGTGTTAATATAATTGTGAACTGATTGTAGGAAGGTTTATGAAACACTAGATTCTTACTGAAAATGACTACGTTTCTTGTTGTCTTAGTGTGACTGCATTTCAAATTTATTGTTAATTTAGCAGGTATTTTTATGTTATTGTGGGCCATAAATTACTTTAAGCAACAAAAGTATTAAGAGCTGTTTGGAGCCAAAAGAGCTGGCTCTTTTAAGTAAGCCAAGTATAAAGAAATGGTTCTCTAAAAGAAGCTAGAGTTCACATCTCTAGCATACAGCTTAAAATCGGGGGATCATAATAATACCTTTCCCTTAAGTAACTGGACAGCAACTGAATAGCATGTTGCACTGTGACAAGAAACACGTCGTTTGAACCTTGAAAAACCTGTGCCACAAAATCCTTAGTTCATGCCTTGAATGCCATCAAGGCGGCCAGTCATTTCTCTTCTTCAACAATTTGTACTTTTGCAATTTTGGTTGTTTTGTACTGGAGTTTTTCGGGGGTAGGAAAACCAATCTGGCATTAGATGTTTTGTACCAACACCCAATGTAAGAAAATTTTATTACTACTTCAAGGAATAATATCTATCAGCTTTTAAAATAATATACTATATAATAATATACTTTACTACCTAAAGAAATAAACTGAGGGCTGCACGGTGGAGCAGTTGGTAGCACTGTTGCCTTGCAGTAAGAAGGTCCTGGGTTTGATTCCCGGCCGGGGTCTTTCTGCAAGGAGTTTGCATGTTCTCCCCGTGCATGCGTGGGTTCTCACCGGGTACTCCGGCTTCCTCCCACAGTCCAAAGACATGCCTGTTAGGTTAATTAGTCACTCTAAATTGCCCTTAGGTGTATGAATGAGTGTGTGCATGGTTGTTTGTGTGTTGCCCTGCGATGGACTGGCAACCTGTCCAGGGTGTACCCCGCCTCTCGCCCATAGACTGCTTGAGATAGGCACCAGCTGCCCCGCAACCCACTATGGAATAAGCGGTAGAAAATGATGAGAAATAAACTGATGTGTAATTGTTAAGTACATGCATAAAAAATGGCTTAATTACTGGTGATGTTAACGTGTGGGTGCGAATTGTAAAAGGGACAAATTAAACTGGAGGCACCATCAAATGCTGATATGGGGTGAAATCGTTTAAAAATACTTGACATTTTGTTTGTACTATATTGGTTGGGGAATTGTTTCCGGCCTGATATTAAATCATAAATAATGTTGCTTTCTCGCATCTGCTTTCGGAATGTTTTTGGCACAACAAACAGGATCCATGACAACATTTCAAGGGGGACATGCATGCACTCTAGAAGTAATATTTCTGTTGCAAACAATATTTTTGGCACTTTCAGTCCATACAGGAAAAAGAAAAGTAAACTCAGTATAATACAATGCCATTTATGTCTCTGACAATTTTCATGCATCAAAATAATGTAATGACAGGAAATGTGTCTGTTAATTACATATTTTGAGGCTTGTCGCAACAGATCAAATAGTATGGAGCAAAGTGCAGGAATGCACACAGGGATGGTAGCTCTGAAGGCGTACTTACTGTAATGAGAAGCAGACAGGCGAAACTCTGAGGCACATTGTTGTGCACAGGTTGGCTCTGGATTGCCTTCTCATCCCTGCAGGCTACAGACACATGAATATTTAAATGGGAATGGGACTTCCTCTAAACATCAATCAAAAGCCCATTTATTCAATTACTGGCCCCAGATCTGAGATGTTCAACCAACAGCAGCTTCTGATGAGATGGGGGCTGCCCGTGGCACTGCCTGGGAATAATATTCCAACCATGTGGACAGTCAGTCAATTAAAAACAGTTCCTCCATGGGCTGGCAAGGCTTCAAAAGAGGAAAGTCACTGGATATTTATCCAGTGACGTTACACTTGGAAGAAACTTTTTGTTCATTGAAATTGGATCGGGATGCAGCAATGTCATCTTTCTAAAGAAATATTACCCCTCCTCTCTTGAGAAACAGTTGAACTCAGTGTGAAAATGTTTTCTCGTAAAGGCTCAAATTTAAGGCACTTTCTTATCCTAAAAATATTTAGGATTATTAGAAGAAACTTTATGTTCATTGAAATTGGATCGGGATGCAGCAATGTCATCTTTCTAAAGAAATATTACCCCTCCTCTCTTGAGAAACAGTTGCACTCAGCGTGAAAATGTTTTCTCGTAAAGGCTCAAATTTAAGGCACTTTCTTATCCTAAAACTATTTTGTCCATAATCAGTTCCAGAGGCTGACATTATTTCTTTTTTATTTGAAAAGTAAAGGCGAAAGAATTGGAGAGGTACATAAAATTTTTGCATACTTTGAAAAAATGAGAGAAATAAACCATGGGGGAAAAAAAAGAAGTCTATTGGACACCTGTTCAAAGGAGTCCTGTCAGGTTTCTGCCACAACAAGATAAATGTCTCACCCTGGCAGAGGATCAGTTGATTAAAGGTGTGTCGTTTATAGTCGTCCTGAAGTCTCTGCCGGTGAACAATTGCACAATATTCGCACAGTCTTCTTTTAACTGCAGTAAAGAGCGGTTTAGTCAGCAGAGAGGCTGTGCTTGACACAAATCTATCCCGTGTTAATAAGAGCCAGAGTGCTATTGTTTTCAGGCAGCACCGGCCTGCTCATCACACGGAGAGGCTGAAGGACTGCTGAGCAATTTAAAGAACACAACAAGTTGTTCCTCAATAGGAGCTGGTGCTTTTGTATCATCTTAGTCCATTTTTGCTTCCTGCTCTTGATCCGGTTATACTAATCAGGTTAATGAAGCATCACAGCATTGCATCCTGCAGCAAATTTTGATTTAGTTATGCGAACATGAAAGCCTGTATAAAAGGTTTGAACCAGTGCAAATAGGAGGGTTGGTGGTGAAATATTGCATTAAATACAGTGTGCTGATTAAAGGAATAGTTGATGTTTTTGAAAGCATACATAATGGGTTCGTATAGAGAAAAAGTACTGAAGAAAAAACATTTGATATGATCAACATATCTGAGCTAATTGATCATCAAATAGGGTCTGTTCTTCATCAAGATTATAAATAAAGACAAACACTATTAGATTACATTAATCAAAAGCAAACAGGTGTGATTTCAACTTTCTATTTGAAAACGTTAATGATTCATGCTGCTAATTATAAAGGGCAGTAGCACAGAGCTTCATCCAAGCTTCTAATGTGCATCAGTTGCAGAGTTAATGTATAGTATGAGTTATAGAAATCCCATCGTCTTTATTAACGCTACATAAAGGCTGCTCTTCTTGAGGCATTCCTTTGCAGAAACTGAAAAATCTACAAAATGCTAGAAAAGAAACATATAAACCTTTCTGTGTATCACTTTAATTAATGTACAACATCTGATGTTCAGACTCATTAAAAATTACATCCAGAACCAAACAGTTGGCCAGAAAAGGATAAAAAGAAAAAGCCAATGTACGCCAAGTACGGCATGTAGAGAAATCTTTGCAAAATGCTAAATGTGCTTTGTGTACATCTATGGCTTGAAAAATCTGATGCGCAAAGATTAGTGCACTGAGTAAAGAAAAAAATCATGTTAACCAAAGTGGCAAAAAAAAAATAAAGCCACAAAAGTCCTGTTTGCGGTCTGCTTCAAGCTATATAGAAGATACAGCAAATGTGGAAGAAGGTGCTCTGGTCTGATGAAAGCATTTTGTCCATGGAAAACAATGATCATGAACAAACCAACCCCACTGTGAACTATGGTGGTGGCAGCATTATAATTTGGGGATACCTCCCTTTAGTGTGGACATGGAAGCTGCTCAATTCAGTGTTGATGGGAATAGGGATGGAGCCAGATACAGTGAATCTTTGGGGAAAATCTCAAAAGACTTGAGACAGGGATTACGTTCTGTCTTGAAGCTGGACAATCTCACTAAAGATTCAGGAAGAGCATTTTCTTTAATAGTCCAGTCAAAGTCCAGACCTAAGTTTAGTTAGGCCAGTTGGCAAAAATGGCAAAATCTCAATGTTGGAAAAAAGGTGAAAGCAGTTTACAGTATATTTGCAGTGAAATGTGGTTCAAATTGTTGATTCATGCGGACTGAATGCGGACATACTGTATATCACACTTAATTTCTATCTATCTATCTATCTATCTATCTATCTGTCTATCTATCTATCTATCTATCTATCTATCTATCTATCTATCTATCTATCTATCTATCTATCTATCTATCTATCTATCTATCTATCTATCTATCTATCTATCTATCTATCTATCTATCTATCTATCTATCTATCTATCTATCTATCTATCTATCTATCTATCAAACCAAATATTGATTTGATTTAGATTTCTGTTCTGTTCATTCACTGCATTTTGTTGATTGATTTTTGAACAATATATAATATTTATATATATATATATATATATATATATATATATATATATATATATATATATATAAAATTTACAGTGCAGACCAAAAAGTTTGGACACACCTTCTCATTCAAAGAGTTTTCTTTATTTTCATGACTATGAATATTGTAGCTTCACACTGAAGGCATCAAAACTATGAATTAACACATGTGGAATTATATACTGAACAAAAAAGTGTGAAACAACTGAATGTATGTCTTATATTCTAGGTTCTTCAAAGTAGCCACCTTTTGCTTTGATTACTGCTACGCACACTCTTGGCATTCTGTTGATGAGCTTCAAGAGGTAGTCACCTGAAATGGTTTTCCAACAGTCTTGAAGGAGTTCCCAGAGATGCTTAGCACTTGTTGGCCCTTTTGCCTTCACTCTGTGGTCCAGCTCACCCCAAACCATCTCGATTGGGTTCAGGTCCGGTGACTGTGGAGGCCAGGTCATCTGGCGCAGCACCCCATTACTCTCCTTCTTGGTCAAATAGCCCTTACACAGCCTGGAGGTATGTTTGGGGTCATTGTCCTGTTGAAAAATAAATGATGGTCCAACTAAACGCAAACCGGATGGAATAGCATGCCACTGCAAGATGCTGTGGTAGCCATGCTGGTTCAGTATGCCTTCAATTTTGAATAAATCCCCAACAGTGTCACCAGCAAAGCACCCCCACACCATCACACCTCCTCCTCCATGCTTCACGGTGGGAACCAGGCATGTAGAGTCCATCCGTTCACCTCTTCTGCGCCGCACAAAGACACGGTGGTTGGAACCAAAGATCTCAAACTTGGACTCATCAGACCAAAGCACAGATTTCCACTGGTCTAATGTCCATTCCTTGTGTTCTTTAGCCCAAACAAGTCTCTTCTGCTTGTTGCCTGTCCTCAGCAGTGGTTTCCTAGCAGCTATTTTACCATGAAGGCCTGATTCACAAAGTCTCCTCTTAACAGTTGTTGTAGAGATGTGTCTGCTGCTAGAACTCTGTGTGGCATTGACCTGTTCTCTAATCTGAGCTGCTGTTAACCTGCGATTTCTGAGGCTGGTGACTCGGATGATAAGAATTTATCGTCCGCAGCAGAGGTGACTCTTGGTCTTCCTTTCCTGGGGCGGTCCTCATGTCAGCCAGTTTCTTTGTAGCGTTTATTGGTTTTTGCGACTGCACTTGGGGACACTTTCAAAGTTTTCCCAATTGTTCGGACTGACTGACCTTCATTTCTTCAAGTAATGATGGCCACTCGTTTTTCTTTACTTAGCTGCTTTTTTCTTGCCATAATACAAATTCTAACAGTCTATTCAGTAGGACTATCAGCTGTGTACTGTATCCACCTCCTGCACAACACAACTGATGGTCCCAACCCCATTTATAAGGCTTGA
The DNA here is from genome assembly GCA_036173005.1 of Crenichthys baileyi. Taxonomy (NCBI): domain Eukaryota; kingdom Metazoa; phylum Chordata; class Actinopteri; order Cyprinodontiformes; family Goodeidae; genus Crenichthys; species Crenichthys baileyi. The sequence goes on from JAHHUM010001499.1 coordinate 433,209, forward strand.
AATCCCACTTATTAAACCTGACAGGGCACACCTGTGAAGTGAAAACCATTTCAGGTGACTACCTCTTGAAGCTCATCAACAGAATGCCAAGAGTGTGCGTAGCAGTAATCAAAGCAAAAGGTGGCTACTTTGAAGAACCTAGAATATAAGACATACATTCAGTTGTTTCACACTTTTTTGTTCAGTATATAATTCCACATGTGTTAATTCATAGTTTTGATGCCTTCAGTGTGAAGCTACAATATTCATAGTCATGAAAATAAAGAAAACTCTTTGAATGAAAAGGTGTGTCCAAACTTTTGGTCTGTACTGTATATCAGAATCAGAATCAGAATCAGAATCAGCTTTATTGCCAAGTTTGTACATACAAACAAGGAATTTGACTCCGGTACACTTTGCTCTTTGGTTTTTGTTTTTGTATTACAGAATATACATATTTACAATGTACAAATATACACATATATAAATAAATAAAAAGGTGCATTTGCAACATCTGTATGCTGTTGTTTTGTACTCTATTGAATGTTCAACAGAGAAACAGCCTGGGGGAAGAAACTGTCTCTGTGGCGGCTGGTTTTACAGTGCTCTGTAGCGTCGGCCTGAAGGCAGAACTCTAAACAGTTTATGTGCAGGGTGTGTGGGGTCTGCAGAGATTTTAACAGCTCTTTTCCTGACCCTAGACCTGTATAAGTCCTGGATGGAGGGAAGATCAGCCCTGATGATTCTCTCTGCAGTCCTGATTATTCGTTGCAATCTGGACCTGTCCTGTTTTGTGGATGAGCCAAACCACACTGAGATGGATGAAAACAGGACAGACTGTATGATGGCAGTGTGGTTTGGCCCCTTGTCCTGTCTCTTTCTTTCTTCTTTCGGCCGTGTATATTGACCCTGTGGAGCTCCCGACGGACAGTTCTAGTGGAAACAGGAGAGTTGAGGTGCACATTTAATTCTGCCGTGATTTGGGCAGCCGTGGTTTTATGTTTTTTGGATACAATCCGGGTTAGCACCCAAACATCCCTTTCAGACAGCTTCCTCTTACGTCCACAGTTAATCCTGTTGGATGTGGTTCATCCTTCTTGGTGGTATGCTGACATTACCCTGGATACCGTGGCTCTTGATACATTACAAAGACTTGCTGTCTTGGTCACAGATGCGCCAGCAAGACGTGCACCAACAATTTGTCCTCTTTTGACCTCTGGTATGTCACCCATAATGTTGTGTGCATTTCAATATTTTGAGCAAAACTGTGCTCTTACCCTGCTAATTGAACCTTCACACTCTGCTCTTACTGGTGCAATGTGCAATCAATGAAGACTGGCTACCAGGCTGGTCCAATATAGCGGTGAAACCTCCCACACTAAAATAACAGGTGTTTTGGTTTCATTGTCCAACCCCTGTATGTGTATATACAGTATATCTGACATGATTTTTATTCCCCTTTGTGTGACATTCAGTGTAATCTGACAGAATCTAGAAAGGTTCAAGGGGCATTCATACTTTTGCAAGGCCTTATGATGAACCTTATAATAAAAGTGGCAAATCCACATATTGGATTAGGAAGAAACCAAGCTGAAGCTCAAGTTTCAATATACTCAAGAAGCTCATTGGGAAGAGCATAAGCTAAATGTAAACACAAAAAAGCTATAAAGACTGTGAAATTTTCTGGAACTGGCTTTGGGTTAAGGCTATTAAATCCATAATATCCATGAGGTTTGGTGGTAACGTCTGTGCTCCTTGATATTTTAAGATTCTTTATTTTTTTTAACCAGAAATTAGGATTTAGGGGGAACAACTGCAGCTTGTTCCTTATGAGTAAAACAGAAACACTCTCTTCTGAGATTACCTTCATGTTTGAAGGTGCACAGCAATAGGTGATGGAGCAGCATCGCTGCCTTGGTCTGTTCTACATATAGCTGTGAGAAAGCTCCGGTCATTAAAAGAACTTTGCATCGTAGGAACAGTATAATGGAAAATGTTTGTGGTTATAAACCTTTTTCACAACCTTTGTTTACCTTAATACCAGAAACTGGCCCAGAGAGAACATGTGTTTGATCAGACTGTTTGCAACACAGTTGGAGGGTACAACACAGTAATCACAATTTCCACTATCTCTTCTTCATATAGCTCCTACTAAAATGTAACAGTAAACCTGACTTTATCAGTGAATAAATGTAGATAATTAAAAATACCTTTGAGGTAATTTATAAAGCAATTATATTTTTCTCCTTGTATTAAATATTACAGGTTAAGAGAGTTCACGTTCAAGTCTTATTCTTGGCCAGGCACCCAAACTTTTAGGAGTGACTCCAATCTTCACATCTTCATAAATATAACACAAAGTGACAGTGGTATTAATCTTCTTATCTGACTGTCAGCAAGAAAATGAACATGAACGTACTAAAGATGTTTTTTTTCATTGCTGAGGTTTTATTTTGGCTTTGCATTTCTTTGTAACGGCGTGGTTCACAGATTTCTTTTTTTAGTATCTCAACAAACTGAAGTAGCAGACATACTTTATATACATGTTTTCTCATCTTGTTAAGTGTATAAAATCTATAGTTAGCTGACGCAAATAAAATGTGGTACATAACTTGTGTTACGTAATAGTTTCACAGCATGATCACAGAGTTTAAGTACAATGTTGAATTTGTTAACAAAAAAGGACAAAAATGAGTTTGGTTTCACATGAGATTAATTGAAATGCATTGCAGAAATCCTTTAAAAGGATGATGGTAAAAGACTGTCAGAGCCCAAAGAATCTGCAATGCATTAAGAGCCTCGCTCAAAACAGCGGATGAAAGGCGCTGCCCTCGTATTAAAAGGAACTGCTGGGGAGGTGAAGGGATTCTCCTCGAGAGAAATCAGAAACACTCTTTTCCCACTGGCGCACTGACAGTAACTCACAGGGCTGTCAATCCATTTTAATCAAATTACCGTGAAGTTTCAAACGTTCTATTTTAAAAGCGGAATGACATAAGTCTGAGAGATTGCCCAGCTCACATGATGGGGGTCTGTTTTCAATCAGATCTGCACAATATTTCATTGTCTATTGAGTTTTGCTTGAAAGGATTGCGAACATGAGCACGGACGGTTCCAGAGATGAAGTGAGTTCAGCGAGATCATTGGCACGTTGCATAATGGAGCAACGTGTGAGGAGAGATGAAGAGTAAACAGGGCACAAATCAGATGAGGCAGTAAATTTTTATATGAAATGAGCTTTAGTTCGCATGACTGTTAGAGGACCTATTGGGACAAGAGCTCCATGTTCGTATGTCAACTGCAGGTCAAACTTCAAAGCTGTTTCCATGGCTTTGCTTTTGTTTCTTCCATCTTTTTGCAGGTGTTTAACCAAATACATTAGCTTGTGTGACTGTAATAATTACACATGAAGCAATTAAAAACCACACAATGCGTTGCCTCTGGCATCAGATGTACTTTAAGAAGTCTTAATGTCAAAATTCTATATTTTTCAGACCCAAATTTCCAGGGTTTTAAGTCATTTTTAGTCTGTTTTGTAAAGTAAAATAAATAAAGTTTACTTTGAATCACAGGCAGATATTTCTATGGATGGATGGATGGAGAGACAAATGCATATATGGATGGAGAGAGTGGTGAATACAACTTTTACAAAACAAATATGAAAAGGAGAAAACAGTGTGGAAATCCAGATATTTATAAGGGTGTTTGAATTGAGCTGAAGCTGGAAAATAGTGGATGCTCCAGAGTTTCACCACATAAAAAAATTAAATTGTCCAAAAACCCATCAGACAGCTGATAATATAACTTTCCCAAAGGTGGATGTAGTTAACAACCACTAACCATCAAAGCGTGGAAAAAGGATGATTGTTCCTAGTGAAGCTGTGCTGCAAAAGCCTTTTTTGAACACGTATTCCATATGTTTTTCTGCCTCTCAGGAGTGTCGTAAACATGTTACAGGCTTGCACGGGCACAGCGCAGCCTGTCCTGACACTGAATCACAGGATTCCCTCGACTCACCTAAATCTTTGCTCCACTCAACACCTCAATGCGAGCGGAAGTGTTTATGTTGCAAACTGGGTTGGAAAAGCACAGTCGCAATGGTGCGTTTAGACAAGGAATTTATTGCCAGGATGTCACAGGTCTTCTTTGTTTTCCCAATTCACTCGGTGCAGGTTGGACAGAGACTCTTCCAGCATCTTTGCATCTGCACATTTCAGTCTGGTAATTATTTAGTAAATTAAGCACTTCACAAAGCTTCAAGGGCAGATTTATCATATTGCTCTGCCCACTGTGTTCTTCCAAGTATGCTGAGGAAACAGAATGCCAGTATTATGATCATAAATTAAATTAATGAAAGTATTGAATGTTGTTCACAATTGGTATGCTTCATTATAAGAGTTTGTGAAGGTCTTATAAGTTACATCTAACCTCATGTGTATAGAATGGATCCTTTCGATCTGTGCAATCTGACATTTAAAGGACATCATTTATAAGATTGCTTATGTTTAGACGTTTAATGTGGATTAAGGTCATTCAGACTTCAAAATACTCTAGATGCTCCCTCAGTCTTAAAAGAAAACATGTAAAAAATGCAACACAAAATGCTGGCTATATTTCAATTGTGAATTTATCCCAAAATTGTGAAAATAGATTAAATATTTATTAGTGTTTTGTGGATAAAAGTGATTATTAGGAAGCAGGGGAAAAATTTGCTGTAGGTATGTCTTAAAGCGTTGGGCTTGGGCCACTTTTTTTTTTTTTACACGCCACTTGACTCATTTGCCCACTCAGACTTATGCAGACGATATCGTGATTTTTACATCAACTTAAAACTTTCCCTTCGTGTAGTTATTGATTCCACTCTTACAATTATGCTGTACATATTTGCCTAAAAGGCCAAAAAACAAAACAAATCAGATATTCTATGGGTTTATGTTTTAAATGTTGTGGCTCTGTAGTCACAATTACCTAGGTAGTTCACTCTCAAAAGTGAACAGCTTTACAGCTTTGTAACTATGTCCCTGCTTGTGTGACTGGATACAGTAAAACCCAAGAAATTATGTTTATTACAAGCTCTTTTCAAACAAAAAACAACAAAATCATGCTGTCACCTTTGATTTAGAGGTGTTTCCTATGTATCCCACTGGTGTTTATTTCTCATAACCGGCAATACTCTGTGCATTATTATGAAGCACTTGAGTAGAGTTAGAAATGAGGAAACAGCTGTCTACTCCGAGGCACTGCTTAGTTCTGTCCACAGTGAACATGATATAGTTTTTTAAATGTTTATTCGTTTTTCACCTCAGCACACATTCAGACTAAGAGCTAAACCTAAGGTCCGTCATGACATCATGCTGTTGCTTCTGGCAAAGAAATAGTCATCATTCAAGGCTAAAATTACATCAGATAAAAAAACCTTTATTTTACATTACTTAGAACAAGCATTTCCATTACGATATCTCAGACAATAACTGTTTCACTTTTGATGAAATAAAAGGTGTTATTAGTGTAAGCAAGTTAATTATTAGCACTTTTAAACCTTGAATCGCAGCAGACAAGAAACATTTCCTAAGTAGGTATTTTTGGAACAGCACATTTTTTCTAGCAACAAATATGTTGTTATAGTCAAATGAAACTAACATCATAAACTCACAAACTAAAATCGTATTATATGCTTCTGTAATATGTTCTTTACAACCAAATCTTTTAAAATTAGGGAAGAATTTTAAATCTGTGTACTTAGAACAAAGGTGATTTGTTTTTAAGTGTGCAATAATGACTTTGTCCATTTTTAAACTAATCAGATATTCACAGCAGGACCCATTGCACTCCTGTTGCATCTGTCAAAAGATGCAATGACCAGATCAGGAGCGAGAGTACTTGACTTTTACCAGGCAGGTACTCTATTTGACATCGTGTTTTCCTAATGAGAGCCAGCTGTCTGCAGCATCAATGTTCAGCTTCATACTGCAATGAAACATGAAAGTTAGAGCCCTAAATAAGTCCAGATTCACAGTACACCACAGACTGAACCTACATTCCCCTCAGTGTTACAATCAATGGTGCCTGTGATCATCAGGGGTGGAAATGAGCTCTTAGCCTTTGAACACACACACACACACACACACACACACACACATGCACATACAAGATGAAATGCTTCAGATTCATTATATAAACTTTGCGGTTTGTGTGCCATGTGCTAGCTTTTTTTAGATCCACATCTCTTACAAAATGAAATAAAAAAAATGTTTTTATTCTGGTGTTAATTTAGTTTGGGAGACGCATTTGCCTTTGTGGCCACTGATTGCTGATATAAGCTGTTCTTTTACAGTCTAATCAATTTCATGCTCCCTTCACAGCACATTTTTAATTTATGATTTATATGAGATTTTGAAACACTTCCCAATGCTTTTATTCTGAGCAACAATAAACTTTGATGCCATCTTACCATGAAGCACACAAACGTTTATCATTTGAGGTATCAAGCATATTTAGATACTCAGGAGTTCTTTCATGTAATGTGAAAACATAGAAGACAGATGGTTGCTGTTTTTCTAAAGGGAGTTTTTATATCTCGGCCAATCAAGGAGACCGAGCATTGTCGTCTGATATGAAGAACCAGGTGTTTGTTTAACATAAAACTACTTTTTCTCTTCTGTCACTCTGTCATTTTAAGAGAAAGCAGAGGCGTTGGAGCATAAAATTACACCTGTCATAATATCCTCTTACTATAATAAACACTTTGGGTTGCATATTATTTACACGTCTGGGTCAAAGCTAAGAGTTGGGGATGTGTTTGAAAATGTGCGACTCCATGCCTGCCTGGAGGAAGCTCTGTCCTCCCATGACGATCACTTTTTTAACATCCTCTGTGTGGATCCAAGCTGAACTCAACCCCCTGACCCCTTCCTTGTCCCCGCGCCCGGGTCTTGCCCTTATGCTGCCGTCCATCCTCCTGGGTACAGCTGACCTGTGAACTCTGCCTTGCCTCCAAGGAACAGCTACCGACCCCTCAAACAAAGACTTCACAGGAAATAAAAAGAACACAAGACGGAAAGTTTCCTTTCGCTGCTGGTCAGACCTGGGGGGGAGTGAATTGCATTGTGAAAAGATGACACCAGACTGTGATGCCAATTTAGAAGTGTCAGCTGTTGTACTTTGAGTCCTTACCATTAAATATATAATTAAGAGTTAAGCCTCTCTTAGAGTGGCCTGGCCATGATGAAAATATTCTTTCACCATACTTCCTTACTTCATTAATTAGGAGGAGGTCACTTGGGTCAGCATGTGTTTATTCTCAGGAAGGAGCATAAAGGGGATTAGAAGTAATCAGAGGGGATTAAAAACAGCTATTAGCCAGATGGATGGTACATTCCTGCCTGATCTTTTCACTTCTGCTGAGAGGGATTTTTGGTTCAAAAAGCTTTGCACAGATAAGGATTCCTCTAGCTACAGTTTCTTTATAAACACAAACACACTGGATTTCTTTCCTACCTCTGGTAAAGTCTGTATATTCACTTCTGAAGTTAGAATCGTTATACAAAAGAGAATCTAGAGCCTCTAGGTGTCATACATTGTTGACAAGGAGTGGGCCTAAGTGCAAAGATGATAACAGATGTCTCATGATGCAGATGATCGGGAATGGTGAACAAAAGAATAGAGAGCCTGGCTGGCTTTTAACTACTACCTGATGAGAATCAGGTATGATTAATTAGATGAATTCAATTGCAGCAATGAAAGAACCTGAGCAGGAAAACTGAGAGAAGGTCACTAATAAACACATAAACAAACACAGAGGGAATACAAAGGGAAACAAAAGGATCTTACTGACCAAAAGCTAAAGACAACACTAAAATAACAATCTGAATCAATATAAAGAGCAGAACACATAAAATAACTAAGAAACTCAACCCAAAGAAATTGACTATGTATGGAACACCCTTAGTTACAATAATACACAACCAAAAAGAACCCATACATGATGACGCTAGAGCTCACTGTTCAAAGGATTAATTATAAAATAAAATAAAAACATAATGAACAAGAGTCTTCTTTAGATCCACTGCAACACACATTGCTACAGTAGATCATTCCAGTTCATAGCTACAAGAGCTACAACAAATGTCTACTTGCCATTAAGGATTACTAAAGTATTAGTGAATTTAATTAAACTGGATTAAAATGAATTAAACTGAGTAAATAAAGGTCTTCGAAGTGGGTGCTGGCTATTTCACCTTGTATTTTTTGTACGTTTAAGAATTTGCTCTTTCCTTACGCGACTTTTGTGTAAAAAGAGGTTATCTGTCAGAAGATATTTGGTACCAACCATGCATGTATTCTGAAACACCATGTCAGCGTTCTGTACCCACTTTGACAATAAGTTTCATAGTGCAACCTTCTATTGTCTTCAACTTATTCCAGCTTGAATACTCTATCCAGTCGATTCTGGACCTGCCCTGGGATCTCCTTCCACAGGTACTCCAACGGGAGGTTTTGAGGTGAAACTATGATCGGATACCTGACCCACCTCAACTAACTCCTTTCAATACAAACGAGTAGTGGGTGGCTCTGCTTTGAGCTCCTTTCAGATCACAGAGCTCCTCACTCTACCCTAAGAGTGAGTTCTGCTATGAAGGAAGCTTGTATCAGGCAGTTGTGTCCAGGACCTCGGTCTTTCAGTCATAATCCATATCTCATGACCACAGGTGACCTTTCAGACCCGTCTCCTGCTCCATCCTACAAAAACCTGTGAACAAAACATCAATATAACTGAATTCATCCCCTTAAGGCAGAGACTGCAAGCCATTTCCTCAGAACACCCACAACAGGATAGGGGACAGGTCTAACCTGGAGGATGTACAGTAATTGCATGTAATTTATTAATGCTGTACTTACAGTGCACCATTATTAGACTAAATAATGATTACTCATAGCCCAGCAATATCTGTCTGATAAATATATTTCATTCCTATCTCAATGATGAATCTTAAAGCAGAATGGCAAACAGCATCAAGGGGGTATGAGAGTGGAGAATGTTGCTGTACTCCAAATGACATTAATGTGTTCCAGAACAGAGAGGAAATCTGTGGGTATTTTTTTTTGTGAAGAGTAGAAAGCTGAAAAAACAAGTTCTGTCACTGTTTCAATGAAAAATATTCAATATACATTTCAAAGTTAATTTGTAGTCTCATATTTAAATTTTTTGTGAGCAGTTTAAAAGCAGTCTCCAGTTACTGAGCTTTTATAAATGGAGATTTAATGAAAACTTCAGAAGAATACAGGAATGCATTTTCAGCATAGACACAGAATTTACAATCGTATAATAAAATATATCATTAATATAGTGAAAAGAATTGGTCCAAGAACCGAACCCTGGGGAACACCATTGAAAATGATGACACAAGAAAACTTAATATTATCATTTTTAACACAAACAAATAGTTTTTCAGCAATATTCATCTATTTCTGTCCAAACCTAAATTTGACAAGTAATCTAGGAATAAGGAATGGTCAACAGTGTCAAAAGCTTTTTCAGATCTTTAAAGTGAGTAGCACCGAGCTGTTGACTAAAGCAGAAGACATACCATTTAATCTAGGGTGGCAGCAGCAATGGTGCACGTCTGGTTTTTACATATTGTTTTGTTTGTTTTGGTCTTACTGAGAGAAGAATAGTCAAATAAATCTCCACTACAACAAAATTGATACAGATTGTTAAAGGAGAGCTATTGAAATGAGCTCCATTTCATTGCTCATCAGTGCTTCATAAGCAGGAAGGTTTGTTTATTTGAAAAACAGAATATGGTAACTGCTCAGCACCTTCTTCTGTGTACTCCAAGTCACAGAAACTCTGTTCCCTGTGGAGGCAAAGAGCCAAATAAATTATTTGCTACAATAAAAAACAGAAAAAATTCCGAGTCTTTAGAGGTGGCAGCGATTTTACGGCGCTATCCTGGTAATGATGCTTTTTTAATCACGTCACTGACATAGCTGTCGAGCTTTTACACTTTGTCAGCCCTTTAAAGAGCAGGAAAAGAACGCTGTGCTTGTCAGCAGCATTGTAGCTCATGTGCTTGTATAATGTGTGGTATGCATGTTCTCGGTTCTGTCCGCGTGCTCTGGTCTTCATTAGACTTCCACTGAACATCTCTCCGGACTGACACAGAGATCCTTTCATGTGTCCTCGGCCTGGTCGCGCACACCAGAGCCTAACCAAAAACATGCCACTGCCTGGGGCAAGGTCAGATTTCTCACCGTACCACAGCATTAAAGCAGCATTGCTCCTCCTAATAGAGGGGGAAAACACACTCTGGTTATTTTGCACCAATCCCACAGACGATATATTCCATCTGATCATACTGAAGAAGCAGCAGCATAGGAGGCCATGTGGTAATGATTTTGGAGCGAATGCCCTGTGCTGCTCGATGATCTCACTGACCTAAAACGTGCATGAGACTGGAATCTGGACTTTTCAAATCATCCAGGTTACGACTGGTGTCATGTCGAAAAACACATTCTTTATTCTCATACTTTATAAGTCAGTCCATCGTCAAAAACAGAATTCCAGCCATGCTTTAAGGAGAATTGTTTCAGCTGCTGTGTCAGGTACTGCACAATGAACATTAAAAGTAGCTTTGGTTAATACATATTGAAGAACTAATCTCACCACCATGCATGCCTGGAACTTATTTTGTTTCTTTTTAGATGAACCGAACGTTTTCCTTTTCAATACCGATATTTAGTTTTCTCTGAGATCTGACATGTCGATTCAGGTTTTTGTTTTGCAAAGACAATAGCACATAAAAGATGTGCTTCAGCTTCTTTTTAGATGTTGAATAACGCATGAAATGTCATTTCCTTTTATTTAAAGAAGCCTTTAGCTGATTTTTTTATTCTACTCCAAAAAGTGAATTATCAAAGTTGATTGTTGGTTGATGGATTCAAATACTGAAAAGGGAGTTGTTTGTTTTGATGCATTTAATGAACAGGAAAAAGAATATTCGATGGCGATATTAATGGAGTGTTAATCTCTAAGCCTGTTGATCCTCAAACATGGAAGAACTAAATAATTTCAGATGGTGACGTCATGGCAAAACAAATGGACACTGGCACTAAATTTTACACCCTTGATCCCAATGAACAAACAGTATACAGAAAGAGGGTGCATCAAAAGCAATACACATACAAGATGTGACAGGACTTGATATTTTATAAAATGCACTTCATTTCCACGTGTTGACCCATGACACATGCTTGGTAAGATAGAAAACTTTGTGACAGCAGCTTTAGAAGATCAAGAAAGTTGGAAATTTTGCAGTAGCTCCCGTTTCTCCCAGGATAGTCTGTTTTTCTTTTGTTTCTATCCATTTTCATTTGTTCTGTTTTAGAATAATCTTGACATGAGCTTTCATAAGTCAGAGGAAATGTGTGGAAGAGCTGACCTAACCTTGCGCTTAGCTCAAATGATTTTTTGTCATAATTAAACAGGTTCTAATGTCAGTAAGAAGACGGGTAAATATTTACTGACTCGGATAATTCAAAGGGCTAAAAGGACATTGTTTTCTGGGGTATGTATTTGAATTTGAAAGCAATATCCCCTCTCTGACTTGCACAAAAGGGATGTAATGTCATGCAAAACATATAAGCCCCAACAGGCCTTGTATCATGAGAGACAAAGCTTTTGTACTTACAACAGGCCCATTATTTAGTTGTTGCATTTTCTTAGCCTTTCTTTCATGCCCACTGGGACTTGGACGTCTTGCAACATGCCTCAAAGAAGGAGGTCTTTTTTGTTTTTAGGTTTTCACACTTGAGGGCCGTGGTATTTTCTGTGTGTACAGAAAAAGAGACTGGGACAGCTTGAAAAGAGAGAAGGGCCGGGCTGGCTGACACAAATAGAAAGGAGCCTTTGCTACACACTTGCCCAGCTTCATGAAAAGGGAGAGGGATTAGCGTGCACAGACCGAGCAACTAATCTCTTCCAACATAATGGGACTGTACACAAACAACATCCTTGAGAAGAGAGAGGCTGAAGCACAGGCTGACTGAAGAGGCTGAATGTGTGAACACGAGCGCTCTGAGCAATTTCTCAGCGGTGGTAAGATTGGAGAGCTGAACATCTGGGCGGTGTCATCCTTTTGAGAACATGCACCTAAAAAAGCAAGCATATGCCCACACAGTCTGCCAGCACCGCAGCCATTTTATAAAGAAGCATACAGTGTGACACTGAGCCTAGTGTTGACGTTTCGTAGAGTTCATTCGCACATGCAGCATTGAAAAGTTTTAAGAATAAAGTGTATCTCTGTTCTTTAATTAATGAAATTAATGAATTTAAATCTAGATTCAGGCTGAAACTTGAGATTTTGCATCAGTGTTTTGATTCTTCTAAAAATGTGAAAAAAGTTAGCTTAAGGTGATATGTTTCACCGAAGAACACAAATACCCCACTATCATGTCAAAAGCTGGACACACTTCAACTATGGAGAACAAATATTCCTTACCTAAGCTTCTGGAAGTAAAATTATTGTAATAAAAACATCATTTACAGTAAAAATCAGAAATATTCATACCCACGGCCGAGCTTTGATTACAAGTGAATTCTTAAATGATTAATGTTTCCACTGAAATCATGTTTTTATTTGCAATCACAGCAATCAAGTGGTTCTTATAATTGCAAACAGTCATAACATTTATTAATAGCTAATTATCTGTGAGGCCAGATTTTGCATTCTTGCCATTACTCTTATCTTGAGTTCCCTCCACAGGATTCAGGTCTGGACTCACTGTCTCCAAGATGTTGATATCACTCTCTATTAATCATTCTTTAGCTGCTTTGGCTGTATGTTTTAGATCATTGTCTTGTTTTTTTCTGCAAAGTGCCTGATGTGTTTTTGCAGAATTCAAGGCCCAGTGCCAGTTTACCCCCTTGGCCCCTTTGTTCTGTGTTGCATTCTGCCAAGAAGGGTATGGTGCCTTTGTTGGGTATCAAGGACTAGTCATTATTTATCTCTTCGGCTGGGACAACAGAGAACACTTTGGTGGTTAAGTGAGCTTTTTTTTTTGGGATCCCCAGAAGAACTTGGGGATCTCTACATTTTTTTTGCATAAATGCAGAAAGGTTGGGATTGGCCCTGCAAAGTTATGACTTTAACTTTTTTAAATATTTTCATCTTACAATGAAAAACTTCAGTGTATTCTTTTGTGATTTTATGTGATAAGCCAACAAAGAACAGTACATAATTATGAAGTGGAAAAAAGGAAAAAAATAAGCAAGGACTTTCTACAGTTAAATATTTCAATTGCAATTATGGCTGCAGGCCTAATTATAGGCCTAATGGCTGCTTGACTTAAGTAATGCTCTACTTGACCGGCCTATCAGATTAAGTGGACAGCCATGTCTTGGTGGATTTGCAGTTGTGCCAAATCATTATATTTTCAGATGATGGACTGAAAGGCGTAGTGAGATGTTCAAAGCTTGAGAGTCGGTTTAATGACCTAAATCTGCTTCTCCACAGCTTTCTTCTCTGTCTGCTGTGTTCACTGGTCTTCATGATGCTGTTTTTTTACTATACTCCTTTAACAAACCTCTGAGATCTTAACGGAACAGCTGGAGTTTTACTGAGATGAAATTACACACCATGGAACTCTGTTATTAATTAACTTTGAAAGGTAATTGGCTGAAATGGACTTTGTTTAGGGGTATCACAGTAAGGGAGGGTCAGTACAAACATGTTTTGCCTTCCACTACTTTGAGCTGGTCTTTTACATATTCCCAATAAAACACACAGAAGTTTAATGTTATTATGTTACCAAACATGAAAAGAGGTTTAGTGAGTATAAACACCTTAGCAAAGTGCTGTACTCTAGCCCAGTTTTCACCCACGTCTCAGTAAAGTGGCCTTCACCGGTGGTGAAAAAAGAGGAATAAAATTGGAAAAACTGCTGAGAAAATAAGCCATGGATAATTTTTCACCAGTGATCACTGATTTTCAGCACCAAAGTGGTAAGGTGAATATCAATAGAGAACAATAGCATCATATATAAGTGTGTTATAAATTAAAACTTCCACTCAAAGAAGAGTAGTCCAATCTCAAAGCAGTTTTGCAAAAGGGCTCTTAGGAAAGTTTTCCCAAAGATCGCTAAAACAATTATGTCTCGGATTTGAAAAGTAAATCATTTTCATTGACATCTTTCACAATAGCCTACCGTGTTTCGTCACATATTTTCTCTCCAGCTAGAGGAATGCTTTTAACAAATCCTTGTATCTAAAGGAACATACCAAGACTGTTTAAAATTATTTGAGATGGGCTGCATTTACGTCCCAAATATCTGCATCATACCACATTAAAACCTCCACAAATATTCACTTAGACTTGGCCTAACTCTCACGGTGCATGTAGTTTTGTGTAAATATTTCCATTTCTCATTTTATGAGGGTGAAAAGCTGCAGAGCAGAGGAGGTATTTATCGGTTTTCAAACACACAAGGGCTTTTAGAGGCTGAGCATTATGTTGACGAAGGCCCGGCCTCAGGGGCGGTAAATCTACTAGATGACCTGTTTATTTGGACGTGTAGAGTGTATGTCCTGGGCTCCTGGACCGATCTGTGAATATGCTACACACAGAGCCTGCCATGATAGACATTGCAGCCAAAATAAGCAACTGTAGCTTCCAAAGGGCCGAGAGACGGGAGCAAGAGCGGGAGCGTTCAGCTCTCGAGGCGGATTCGATGAAACAAGCAGCAATAGAACAGGTTAGGAGTTATTTTATTACTTAGCAGTTTGTACAGGTTCTAGCATGGAAAAATAACATGTAACATAAGACTGTATTTACAAATCCTTTTGTACAAAATGTCTTTACAAGATTTTTTTTGTCAATATTTTTTTATCAATTTTAAAAAACTGAGACAACAGCACACAAACAAAACCAAACACATTCACACATCAAAAAGCAAACGTTGTAATACTCACATAAATAAATATAGACACTGACTGACTGCTCCAAGACAAATATTTCTACAGCCAAGAACATGTACAATTCATCTCCACACGTTATATTTTCATTAATAAACGTGAAATATTACTTTCAGTATAATTATTTGTTAATCTGTTAATGAATATTGCTAACATACTGAAAAGAGGTAACACAGAGACATTATTTCATGCCAACAGGATGCTAACAGTTGTCATGCAAAAAAACAAAAAACATTATGAGCTTTCAATTTGAAGCAATTAATTCATTTACAGCTCAATCAAAATCAAATGGACTACATGCAACATACTACGTGAGATATTCTGGGTTAGACAATAAGGACTTTAGTTACATCATCCATCAGTACAGACTGCATGTCTAAGCGCCTCTTTAATGGGTAATAATAAAATAAATAGATTAAGTTCTACGTTTTCTTTCTTCATGGATAAGCAAATGTTCTGACATTTCCTGACCATCCAGTTCTCATCAGGCAAATTCCCAGAGAAATTGTGTTGCTTTGAACCACGTTTAGCAAATCCAATCAAATGTCGCTTTTTTTTTGTGCACAATGACAGCTGAATCAAAAACTAATTTTAGTAAATATTTAACCAGGAATTTCATCACTTCCTTTTAAGTCTGAAATGAGCTGAGATAAGGAAGGAGGGGCTGTGCTTTAACCAGCATAGAATATGAAACCTTGTAGTTTAAAATTTCACTGTACACACGCAAAGCCATCCGGTAACATCTAAGTGAAGAGAGAGAGAGAGGTGGGGGGGGGGCTGATGCGTTGTTGGAGATTGGAGAAGATAGGCTCATTTCTCATAAGCTGAGGGAGTGCTGAGGGGGGTGGTCCACTTCATGGTCCGGTGCGCTGAGTTTCTGTTAGGTTCCACACATTCCTTCCCTAGCTGACAGGAACAGAGACTCACAGGTACTTCTCCTGGACACGTTGGGTTTGCCTTGATGTGCAAACTTAGTGTTTCTCTAATGGTGGCTTCTGGTGATGAGAGTGGTGCTGCCGGAGTCTGGGTCCTTTAAAGGCACAAATATTTGCATATATATCAGTTACTACTTCAAATTAGACCTATTTTTGGCATACAATCTGAACGTGCTGATGTTGCTATTTGGTGTAGATTAGGAAATTGCTTTTTTAGCACTGTAAATGTTAAATTGTTTCATCCGGGGCTGTATTAATTTCTAAATGGTGTAACTAACTGTGTTTGAAATCTTTTCAAAATGTTTTCAAAAGACACTGGATGTCCCAGTTGTCTTTAGCTCCAGGTTTGAAAAGGAGGATCTGTTAGCATCCTTGCTAACAGTTTTGCTAGCAAGGATGCTAGCAAAAGAAACGTTAGCAGCTACACAGTTGTAATGGAGAGAAATAAAATTAACTGTGAAAATAGAATATCTTAGGGTTTTCCACACAGCACTATGCTACATAAAGTTCGAACAGTAGCAGCAGTAGTAGAGGTGCATCCTGACATTGGTTGGTGACAGAAGTTGGACGATTTTCCAGCTTGATCGTTCCTGACCAATTGGAAGCTCAAACATCTGATCGTCTTTCGATCAGTGAACCCACCATACCTATGTGCTATAAAGGGCATCAGTGATAACTGGTAGTGTCAAATGAAACAAAACACAAATTTCTTTGAATTCTATATGATAGCCTGGCTGACAGTAACTTACGGTGTTGTGCCACTGGTTGTATATTCGGGGTCTGAAAGGTCTTGACAGTGGCAGGTCCCTCTCCTCCAGTTGTTATGACCTGCACCTCGAGTCTGTAGTAGGTAGACGGCCGCAAGTTGGATACAACAAGCAGATTATGGTCCTGCAAAAGCAAGGAGAAGAATCTATCAACTGAGATACAACAACCATTCCCTATGACTGTGCTTTAGCTTAAGCTGTAAAACAGAGATTTATAGTTGTCTTCGCAGAAGCCAGAGACAAAATCAAAGCCTTTGTTTTCATAAGGCTGCTGCCAGCGTGACAAAGTGTACAGTAGGTGGTTTTATTTATAGCCATGCTCGGGAGGCTGGGAGGTGCAGATAGGCAGAATATGTTGTTGATGAAGCAGATTATGCCAAAGAGTGGCTGTTTAAGAAGCCTAAAGAGAATAAAAGAAAACGACATGAAGGCAGATGAAGAGGTATGAGAGGAAAACCTCCAGCAGGATGCAATGTTGCCTCAGATCTATCTACGTGCCTGTCTGCATCACAGGATTCATCCAAAGAGTCTACAGAACGTTATCTGAAAACCCCTGTCACCTCTGACAGATGCTCTAAACTTTAAGGTGGAGGACAGAACGTCTGTTCCAAACGCAGAGCATAATTTTCTTAATATGTATGACAAAGTAACATCTATATAAGAACCTACAAAAATAAATATTAATAACACGGTGAAGAAAAAAAATGTGTTTTGTTCCAGTAGGATTAAACATACTGGAGGCAGGATCTGGGACTGGGATATGATGCTGTTGGGCAGACTGTTTTGCCGGCTCTCAGTGTTGATCTCCGCCCAGGTGACCTGGTAGCCTGTGATCCGCTGGTGAGGAGCCACCCTGGACACGCGCCACAGGAAGCTGCCGGTAATGTTTCCGTCATTCATTGAGAAGGAGGCCGTCAGATTTTCTGGCTTAGCCAGAACCTTTGGAAGCACTGAAGCTGGAAAGAGAAAAGTGACAGCAATGAATGGAAATGTAAAAACTCACATTTATTCCAGGCTAGAAACCACCACATCATTGCCAAGAAAATTTTTAATATGTTGACTTGTTCTTTCAACCCTGTATAGATTTTCTCCATCATCATTCTGATACCACAAAACACAAAGGTATCTAATTACTGTGTCTCTGCTAATGTGGATTGATTTTAAAATGCCCTTCACGTGTCAGACAGCTGAATCCTCACCTCCCTCCCCTGGGCAGGGGATGTGTTTGTGGGTCTTGCTCCGGATGGTAGCACAGGATGGGGTGAAGAAGGTGGTGCTTTCGTCCTTGGAGCGCCTCTTGGACTTTAGCAAATGAACGTTAACTTTGTACTTGCAGGAGAACAGCAGACCGGGGAGGTTGATGTAGTTTTCCTGAGCAAAGAAACAGATTTTTCAGCCCTGATGACTCTGACGTGTCACCTGGGTCAGCTCCCATGTGGAGCTTCAGAGATAAGTAAATACACAGCACTGAAGGAGATCGAGTTCCTGCTCAGGCCTCTGAAATATGTCTCACATTATGGTGCTTCTTTAAACACATACGCGAAAGAGGTTAGGCCAACATTTACAATTTAAAACGTAAAATTTCTTTTTGCATAGCTTCTGCGGGTGCATCTCAAAAAATTTGACTATCATCAAAAACTTGATTTATTTAAGTCAATAAATTAAAAAACTAAAATTCAAATACAATATACAGTAAATTCATTACACAAAAAGGGATTTCAAGTGTTGATTTCAAGTGTACAGTGAATTGCCCCTGTGCTTGTTCTGAACTCCTTATGCATAAATTACTTTGCAGTGTGGCATCGAGGTGATCAGCATCTGGGTTTGCTTGGGTGTTAAGGAAGCTCAGGCTGCTTTAATGGCGGCCGTTAACTTGTCTGCATTGTTGGGTCAGGTGTCTCATCTTCCTCTTGAGTATCCTCCATAGCCTCTCTATGAGTCTAGGAAAGATGGGTATGCTGGCAATTAAGCAAGAGGTAACATAGTAGTCTTGGAAGGGCCCAAATCCTACTGGAAAATAAAATCAGCATCTCTATAAAACTCATCAACAGAAGGAAGGATTAGGTGCTCTAAAGTTTCCTAGTGGAACTACTTTAGATTTGATAAAACACAATAGACCAACATATTCAGATGACATGGCTCACTAAATCATGACCGACTGTGGAAATGTTTCACTGGACCCCAAGGTATTTGCATTTTGTGCCTTTCTATTCCATTTAGTGAACTTTTTTCTACCACAGTTTCTCCTTCCACTCATTTTTCCATTAGTATGTTTAGATACAGCCCTGCAGCCAGTTTCTTTAGCATGACCTGTTGTGGTGTCGTTGACAGTGTGTTGACAAATGTCACATCAGCAGTTTTCCCAATGAATGTGGAGGCCATAACATAACATTTCCTTATTGAAAATTCCGTTTTATTGTGTTTTTGTTCTGATAAACTGAATTTTGAGTTTTTATTAACTGCAGCCATTATCAAAATGAATTGTAATAAACCCATGAAATTAAGTGAGATGCACCAGTAAATGAGGCCTAAACATAAGAAACATAAGGGGACTTAAATAAGAAGCAGCAACCACAGTGCTACTATGGCCTGTAAATCCATGTAAATTAATTCAGAGCACCATATTTTCATTGTAAACCTATTTCAGGATTTAATCATCTATTGATCTTGACAAAAAAAGAAAAGCTTACACTTTTCCAATTTCTCTGAGGGAACAAAGAAATCTTGCTGACTTGTGGATTTAGACCTCGTAGTAATAAAGTCGGCCTACATCAATAGACAGTCCCTTAGGAGAGGGTGTATATTCTCTCTGATATGAAACAGCTTTGATTAAAAGTGAATGAGGCGCTGCGCTCACATAAAAGCACAAGTCTGGACTCCTCCTTGGTGATATATGGAAAATGCATATTCCCAAGCAACCAAAGAGCCGCTTCCCAAAGAATGTGTTGATTGAATGGCTCTGACACCCTCGATTAGCTTGAGACACCCGTTCCCGAGTCCCCACCTTGTCTACACGCACACAACCCGGACACAAATACACGCAGTAGCACTTCTGAGACCTTTGGAGGACTATAACCCCTACCATTAATGGAAACAACGTTTAAGTATAAGTGTTTGATTGGCTAACAAACCACATCCCTGACCATAATTACTGACTCATAGAACTCAAAACAACAGCTAGTGCAAACGCAACTTAACAGGTCTTTGGGTTCACTTAGGGTCTCTTTTCTTTGATGAGGGGGCCTATTCTCAACGTCGGCTGGGAAAGGCACGTGCTCTGGATCGGCTTTAGCTGCTGATTAGGTCGTAGCTCCACGAGCTGTGCTTTGTGAGGCAACTTCAGTTGGACTAACCTGCGTGACTGATTTCTCTGGGCCTCGGGTCTCGTTGTGGCTGCAGTACTCAGGCATCCACTGGACATGGTAGCGACTCACCGTGGGGTCTGCAACAAATGAAGAACCAGGGGGAAGAGTGGAATGTTAAACAAATGCTGATTTATTTATTTCATATGGGCAATACAAACACAATGGTATAATCCAGAGGCATTGTTTTTGTTTCATAGCAGACATGCTAATTTTTATTTTTGGAACTACACAGTCCCCTCTGACAGAGCCTCGGGAGGTAGATCAGAGAGCTTTGAGCTGGAGGTGAGAGCAGAAAACACTGGTGACACATGAGTATTTATCATGTGTCACCACTGATCATCCTCGGTATGCAAAATCTCCTCAGTATGCAGAACCTTAGCTTCAGTCTTAATCATTAAAAGCTGCTCCATCATAAGGTCGGGTCCTGCCTTCAGCAAGCTGCATAAATCAAAATATCTCTCATAATCAAATATCTCTATTAAACAAAATAGACTTCTGAAGTAAGAAATGATTACTGGTGTAAACCTAATAAGCCATTAAACTAAATAATGAATCAACGTTTTAACCCCTAAACTGCTGGAAGTTTTATTTCTTTATTTTTGCTTCAGTTGTATCTCTGGACCTTTAAATGTTTTAAAAACTCCTGAAAAGCAGGCGCCACAAGTCATTTTCAGCGCTCCATGTTGGAATGAAGGAATACCAACACGGCCGAACCAGAACTCAAACTAAAATTTCAATTTTAAATGTATGAAAAATTTATGATTTTCCTAAAGAAGATGGTGGTACAGGCCTTGGAGAGAGAGTGGTGTCCTAGATCGATTTTTTTTGTGAAATTGCACAATATAACTAGCTGAACATAAACGATAATAGTTTTTCTAATTTTGAATTTTATTCTGCCGTATCTGCAGTAATATTACCCTTTTGTCTATTATATACATGATATGATTACAACTTTCTACAAGAATCAGAATCCTTTTCATCAACAAATTGCCATATAGGTAATAATGAACATGTTAGGAGTCATTCAAGAGACCAATCTTGGCAAATGCACAGCAGACTTTAAAGGATGTTAGATACCATATTTGAGTTATATTTTTTTGGCAAACTGAAGACTAACTTAGTTCACATGTTTGACTCGGATACATTAGCTGACTGGATTTATTAGAATATTTGATTCTAAGAAAAATCACAGTAAATGAAGTGGAAACGGCCTGAATACCACTGGCTTCAACGTAGACACTGTTACTGTCTACGTTGAAGCCAGTTTATTTTTACCATGGACTGAGAGAATTCGTTTTTCCAGAAAGAAGCACCTGCCACTGCAGTTGCCCAAATGGAAAAGCCAGATACATCCCGGAGAACCGGGATGTATCTGGCCAGACAAACCAAAGAATGAGCTGCCTGGGCGCAGTAACAACAAGTATGACATGAAGGTATCAAGGCGAGGCTTTCAACTCTAAGAAAAGCATCATAGTGTGGGCTCTTTCACTTGAAGTGCGGGGAATAATGGAAGAGGAGGAAGACAACCTCCAAATACTTCATCTTCACCTTAAATTATATGCATGCATAAAAAAACTAATACTCTGTACAATGTGACGCCACTGAAATGATCAATAAATTAGGTGAACTGCAGGGAAAACAATGAACAGGTGTCCCTCTGTGTGAAAGAAATCTGGAAAAATCTATAAATCTCAAAACTAAACATTCTTGCATCTTCAGAGCAACAAGTCATCAAGACCTCCACATAAACCTCTCAGCAGTGTTTATTTTCCCATCTCCCTCATCTTGGTCCACAAGGGTTATAATTAATTCAACTGTGTTGCTCGGATTTTCTTTCAATAACTTCCTCGATTAATAATTGAGTTGTGCTACGTTCAGCCCTCAGCGGGAGCCTGTGTTGTAGTAGGGGAGATAAAAGGGGGTCCTTTGAAGGCTTAGACACGGGTCTGGCACTTGGAGCCCCTGAGCTCTTTGGAAGCAGAAGAGAGGAATTACAGAGAACCAGTAAGATCGGGAAAAAATAAACAAGATAGGCTTAGCCAGGACTGGCGGAGAGGGGAAGTGGCATGTAAAACAAGAAATGGGATGTGGAAATCAGGTAGCAAACAGAAACTCAGCGGTATTTGATAAATCATGACAAGAGGTGAGCTTTAGAAGTAGTGCCACCGCAGAACTGCTGTGTATTGTCTGAGCACTGAGAAGACAGCAGACACTTTATCAGAGCAGGAGAACAATATTGTTCCCTTTTGTCCGCTGGAAACAATCCAGAGGCCAGGCTTCTTTGGATCACAGACACAATGAGTGAGAGTTTAATCATGGTTCAGTTAACCTGTCCCCTCTGTCCGTCACACAAACCAGATGTCCAGAGGCTCTCGGACTCTCTGGGCCATCTGTGTGTTTACATTAGCTGAGAGCAAGGCCATCCTTTGGACTGATGAGCGGCAGCGGCAGATACTCACCGCAAACTGGGACCACAATACAAGAAACAGGTCCTGGATTAACTCTGCTCTGCAACGCAGCGATTCCCCAGCCACGCTTGATCCTTGTCAGCATCACTCAGCTCACTGAGTCCAGGCCAAGCTCGCTAACAGCTCTGCGCCAGCCCTGCTCCCCTGCTCTCCTCGGTCTGATTCAGCAGTTGGTGTCTCACCAGGCCTCTCCTACAGCCAGGCTTCGCATTCTTGACTCAAGGATGTGGAGTTTGGCTCGGGCGATGACATATATTTGCAACATGACATAGAGCAGCGAATGGGACTTGACAGGTTACCCTTAGACCATGGCTTTCAGGGTTTCCATAATTGTACTCTTGTATTAGCTGAAGATTTTGGGAGAATGGATGCCGCTGGGAGAGGCATGCTTTAACCCCTCGTTGTGCTGGAACCCGCCACCATGTCTACTCCCTATGACATCAGGTTTTTGTAAAAAAGAAATAAGCCTAATGTGAGTATCTATTAAATACAGCTGAGCTCGGGTTCTGTGTGTTTATTGTTCTTTGCTAAACGGTGGCTCCTTCCTAACTGTCCGTGTGAAGGTTTTAACCACTTTACCAAGAGCTCGTATTACAAAGGCCCTCACAAAGACACGTTGTTTTACTTACATCACCTGACACCGCATTTATAAGCGCAATCCGCCATTGTTTCAGTGAGTGAAGATCAGTCAAAACATCTTAATGCGGTGCACATGAGTCATAATGATTGATGGGCATGACGGGGTGCTAATTCAGTGGGAGCAAAGCCCAAAAAAAGAGTGCTTACCTCCCCGTTTCTTCCAGTAGACTCGGACCTGGAGCTGACCATCCTGGTAGAAGGGTGTGCCCACTTCCAGAGGCCCAGAGGGGCGTTTGGCTAGTGTTGAGCCCAGAGGGGAGATCTCCTCCTTCTTGGACTTGAGTGTAGATTTTGCTGGGAACAGAAGAGAGAAGTGTTTGCTGCGGTAGCTAAGATACAACAGTGACTGTGTTATGGCACACTCTTCAGCATGGTAACAGACTCAATTATGTCTATGGACGATCACGGCAGTGAACAATACGAGAAAAACCCCTTCTTTATGCATGGGCTCTCTGTAACTGCAAAGGTTGGAAGTTCACACGTGCTAAACAAGGAGCTCACACTCACTTAGGCTTGATGTCTACATGAATACAAGCTACAGATGAATGTGAACGTGCTGACAGTATACCTTGGCACGTCCAAGGTATACCGTGATTATTATTATGATTGTTTGCCCTTTCAGTAATTTCAGAAAATTCAATTTTAATAAGAAGTAAAACAAATCAAGAAAGAAACAAACCAGCCAAGTTTCAACAAATGCACTGCCCCTATATCCAGGATTTGAATTTAATTTTAATTTGTTTCATCACCAGTTTGTGCAGCTAAATTGTACCAATTTGAGCATACTAAAAATTTAATCAGCACTGAGGAGTGTGTTCCAACAGACCATACAAACCTAACAGGTTTCTTTATGCATGTTTTTTTCATTTTGGGATGTTGAGTTGTAATATTATTTTATTTTTTCCATTTTCCAAGCCCCAATGCTGCACCTGATGACAACTTGGAAATACAATGTCTAATCTTTACCAAAGTAAACACGAACAAAAGGCCACAGAAATATGGATTTCAAGGCAATAACTCAAAAAAGGTTTCTTATCTCCAACCTGTACATAATTACAAAATCACTTTAGATGCACCGAGAAATTAGCTGGTTGGAAGTCAAACATCTGATACTAAGTGCAACCAGGTTGCATTGATAATTTGGCTGAACAACATCTGAAAAACTTATAATGGTTACATCATTGCTGAAGATTTTCATAAGGGTGTCGATTACTATTAACCCACATATTTTGCTGTCTGTTTCAGTTAGGGTATTGTACTCACAGATATTGTGATTGTGATTCAGTGCATCACATTGAGCTAATTAACAACAATACTCTTTGGTTTGTAAGCTGTCATTTAAGGATGCACACTTAGAGAGAACAATGTAAGGTATCAGTGTGATATTTAAAGATGAAGGCCATGGAAAAACCGAGGTGTAATAGTTATATAAAAGGGAACTTTTATTTCTATGACATGTCAGACATAACTGCTGTTCATTCAGGCTGCAAGCTGCAAGTATGTCATGGAACATCTTGGATTCGAAATTCCTGGCCGCCTTTTGGAAATCTCAGAGTTAAAGTAGAGGCCTTACATTTTCAAGAATATGCACATGAAGACTGCTCCTTTTTGTAATGCTAGCCACACTAACCATGCTAACTGTGCCACCTGCTAATATAAGTGCTAAAGTCGTTGAAATACAAATCTACTGCAGAGAGAGAGTTTTTGAAGCCTGAAAAAAGCAGTGGTCCACAGCACTGTTGCAATGGATTCATGTTTGCAGTGGGCTTCTAAATGGCATCAAAATGAAGAATAGCATAGCAGCCTCAGTGTTTACCTGATTCATTATTCTGAGAGGTACTGAAGTGGAGAGAGGCCTTGGAGCTCTTCAGGCGCACCTGTCCCCAGTATGTGACAGCCTGCAGCTCCACAGTATAACTGCTGTTTTGTTGCAGTCCCTCCAGATCCAGCCAGTTTTGAGCCTGCAATGAGAAAAACACTTTTAGACTTATTTTTGTTCCTAAAAGTCAGTTTTAGAGGCCTTTCACAATCCTGTCACTGTACCAGTCACAGCTCAGCGCCTGTGGGAAAGTCCGGCATGTTAGGAACACATCTGGAGCTGAGGAAGGTACCATGACCAGGGGATAAAGTCTCAGGGGGCTCCTGTGTGAGAGCCGTGTTATCAGAACCTCCCAGGGCTTCTTCACTGTTCTGGACTTCCAGCATTCCACCGTCAACATGAACCTGATGAGTTCCTCTTATTGACTGCGTGTGTTTTGACATTCTTCAAGCAGCGGGCTGCTTTCAAAGCCCCTGAGGTGCCAAAGTGGAAACCAGTAGTACATGTGTCAACAGTGTCTGGTGTCTCCCACCTCTATCTCCTTTGTGCCACATCTGCTATGTGTTTTAAAAACTAATTCAGGAGAAAAATCTATAGGTGTGTGTGTGTGTGTGTGTGTGTGTGGACTGTCTAGACAATCTGTCTTCCTGCTCGGTTCTGTCATCAAATACTCTTCAGAGATAGTGAGCCACATGTGCCATTTGATCATGTGCTGCCACAGACAGCTTCACAGATTAAAAAAAATTAACAGAGCCTTTAGGAAAAAATAGCAACTAGTTTTGCAAATGAATATATTCTTTATAACATGAACACATAAGAAAAGTAAAAAGTTTGTGTTGACCTTCTTCTTGCTGATATACATTTCAATAGTTCAAACTGCATTACTCCATTATTAAAGACAGAGTTGTTCCTTCACTTTGTCAGGTTGCTACTCCTTGCTCTCTTCTTGTGAGGTTTGTTCGACTGTGGTGTTGTTCAGCCATGTGCAAAAGGTTTCATTTTGTGCTACTGCTGTGATCAAACGTGTTCTAGGAGAGGTCAAAAGGGGTTTTAGTGTAAGTGAGTACAGCTCATCTTAGGATAGTTGCAACTACTTTTTTTTACTGGACTCTGATACTTGAGATCCCATCTCCATCAAGATCTTTCCCTCCCAATGTTTAGAAATCAGGCAATTTTTGTATGCACGGTTTGCAAAACTGAAATGAAAAACTTTTTTTTGGTTGGGAGTGTTTTTCACCCTGTACAATGATGTTCACAATGAAAGGAGACTACATTGGCTGCTGCAGCTCCCCGCCTATCTGTGGCATGGCACATCCACTTGTGGCACTAGTCATAAAATGTTAAGACAATCAAAGCAAAGCTCTAGGTTTCTGAAGCAGCAGAACGACTTTTTCAGCAAGATTTGTCCGCTGACCTGGAACAGCACTGAAATACGTTAGGAAACATGCTAGCATTAGCAATGGCACTTCAGCAAACTGCTGCTCTTTAAAAAAAAACATTATTAGAAAGAGCAAGGTGTGAGTTTATTGAAGACTGTAGCTGTATGTGCCGAGTCTTTAGAAACAAATGCTGTTTTAGGTGACACATTGTCAGAACATTAGTAACCTACTGTTGGAGCAGCATATTCAAGGTGTGCAGAAACTCTAGTTTGTGACTGAGCGTCATTTGTGAGTAAGTTAGGTGGGACATAATCACAATACTAATGTAAACAAACCATTTAATACTGATTAAATGTAGCGTGTTATTTAACTGCACTTTGAAGCTATTGAGATTTCAAGCATTCATGTGGCACTGGTTTAATAACAAAGTAGCAGATTGGCGCACTGCATTGCCAGCTGCGTAATCCAGAATGACTCGGATTAGTATCTGAGACAAAATGTTCGCTTGGGACATCCATACTTTTTTGTGGACTTCCTTTTTACAGATTTACCTTATGATGAAGGTGTTAAAATGTGTAAGAAGACTAAAACTATATTTCTGAAAAGGTTGAATAATAGGTTATTCTGTTACCTAAATTAATCTAAGTAGGTTGTTTAAACCTGCTTGAAGCTTTAAGAGTCTAACTTTATGGTCCCTTGAACATACATGAAAACTACTTTTGGTAAATCATTATTATTATTTCACTGTTTGTGTCAACTCTTAAGGTAAAAACCTTGGCATCTGGCATTTCAGAGAAAAGACCAAGTATCCCTCCTTTCTGGCAGGATGAAAATAGTTGGTACGGTTCCAACAAAAACATTTCCCAGGAGTAGCAAGGGTATTGATCAGTGGTACTTGGTTTTAAACATTACACTTATGCAACAATTACAGATGGACCACACACTGATTTAATCAATTAAATTCTAATAACAATTTGAAGTACATTTCTGAAAACTGTATTTTGTAAGCTGCTCAGATCAATGTTAAAAGTACAAAATAATTTATCAAATAAATCAAATAAAATAAAGCCTTGCGCAAAAAATGAATTACTCGATCAGTCATGACTAATGGCTTCAGAATGCCAACATAAAGCTCCGGACAATGCAGATTGAGATATTTAGGAAACACAGACATGGTAATCATGATTTATCACTTTAAACAGGGATGTTCATCAGACTTAATATGTTGCCCTTCAAATTTTAATATTGTTTAAGGGTTCTTTCATTAGGATAAAAAAATTAAAACAAAACAACATAACAACATATTATATTAATGTGTGCGATTGATAAAGAGGAAACATATTCCCTGTTGGTCTTTTTTTTCGCAGCATGCTAGAATAGTGGAGAGAGAGTATAAAGAGAGGGACCGTGACAACACTGAGAAACAAGGGGAAAGAATTACCCCATTGGTGGTCTTTCTCCTCTTCTTCTTGGATGGAACCATCGACTTTGAGGGCACGGTCCAGCTCCAGAACACTTTGTAGTGATGAATGGGAATATCAGGCTCCTCAGGCAAGCTCCAGTTGAGATGAACCGTCACCAGGCCTTCGTCAGTCAAAGTCACATTGGTGACACGCAGATTAGTTGGACTGGGAGGTGCCGAAGGGTCTGGGGCACACGTCCAAAATGAGACAGTTAATGAGTTAATGGATGGTTTTATTACCTGAACATTAGATTTGTAATATATAAAGATATTTAAAGGCCACAATATGTGGCTTGTCTTGTAAAGTGCTCTCTAGCTCCTGTTTTAGTTATAATGTTAACCAGCCTTTACATTATGACCATTTTTTGTTCTCCTGCCCACTTCAGCTGGCCAGCTGGGTTTATGGTTGCACCAAAGTAAGCATCTTTGTCATAAAAAAAAAACGAATTCTGACCTTCCGGTCCCGGTTGTTGTACCATATTGCTTATAGAAAAAGACCATTCTTGTGACTAAGGCAATTTTTGATACTGTGCAGCTGCACAAGTTATGTTTTTCCGATGATTCGTAACAGAAAAAGGTTGCCTGCCTTGGTCACCAGATCCTGATCAGTATTTGGGGCCAGCAGTTGTGTTAAAAACTTGCTTTCATTGTACACTATGCTAAGTTTTCTGATTTTGAGTGAAACTCTGAAAAGATTCAGTGTCTGCAGCAGTGCTTTTCATGTCTCAGCCGACTCAATATTCATTTTAACATAAATCAGTGTAGAAATAAAGTCCTTTATTTTCAAAAACTCTATACCACTATACCTTCTTTAAATGTTGAAGGAGTCATAGAAACCATAGGAACCATGTAGTTCAGTGTAGTTCCATGTAGTTAAAGCAATTAGACTTATCAAAGCCTAACTGCATAATTCCAAATGAATTAAGATTCCTTATAACACAGGTTTACATTTGTGAAACCTTTTTTGTAGAACACAAAAAGTGAACATTTTTATTGCTGTTTTGATATTAGCGCCACCGTTAGAGATAAGCATGAAAAACCACAACAAATGGGCTAGACGGATCTGGGATGGATTGTTTCACACAAATTCCTAAAAACAAATTCCTAAAAACAGTGTGATTATTGAAATCCTAATTATTTGGGAAAAAGAGTTTTCTTTAGTCTTTCAAAAACCCTCGTCTTGTCTCATTCACATGACCGCACACACTTATGAAGTTAGACAAGAGGACATTTGTGACAAATCCTTTGCCAAAGCAGTAATCTTGATTTCAGGTAGAGTATAATAGGCCATGAAGGGTTGTAGCGATGGGGGGGGGCAACTAGTTTGACTCTGTAAAGGAAGGAATGAGCTCCACTGACAATCTGCCCTGTGATGTTATGACAGGTGTCATGTCATGTCTATGACAGCGTTCAGTGCCACTGAGAGCACAGGTCGGGGGTTAACAAACACATGCTGCTCACTTTGGCTCCACGTCCAGCATTAATGTGCTCCAACGCAAGAAAATTGCACGGAACGAGGCTGGCCCCAAACCTATCCATATGTGTGCCGGATGTTAGTCCGGTGGAGGAGCACCAGCAGAGCCCTATGCCAGATGAGAGGGAGCAATACTTTACTGAGAGAATCATTCATGCCCCAAACCGCTTGGCTCCCATCTCCATGGCCCTCTCCCACCTGAAACGCATTTAATCAGGTCCAAAAACACCAACCGGACACATCGGGTCTCTAAACCCGCTCCATGTCAGCTGTGCAAGATAAATAAGCAGTCCTTTTTTACAAATTGCCCTTACAAAGGACGGTCGTGCAAAATTGCATTCAGATGATATGGTTGTATTACACAAATAACAGTCGCAAGACAGAATGGCCGGCACTTCATCAAATTCCTGACAAGTCTCATCAATCTATCAAGGTTCTGGCACTGATTGGCCTGATTGGAGATTGGTTTCCATAACTGCAGCGCAGTCCTTCCCCCACCTGGTGTCTGCCTCTCCGCCTGACGTCCATCCATGATGAACCGAGGAGCAAATGTATGACAAAGGGCTGACAGCACAGGTCAACATGCAGCCAAATACACTAATGGCTTTTATATGTGGTAACTGATCTAGTATTTGGCAGAACATGGTGAGTCATAGTGAACACGTTTTGCTATACATGTTTTTGCCATGATATATATGAGTGAACTCAGTGGTACTCCAGGCATAACTCGGGGCATATTGGCTTGCTTCTACATGGAAAGGAAAACCATAAATCACTTAAAATAGTATGTTCACAAATCTAGAATGTGAACCTTAACAAATGCCATCTGCTAGACTATGTAGAAAGTTGGCAGAAAGTAACATAAGATGGTATCAGAATTTACTCAGTTACAGATTTTAGGAAGCGAAATTACATTCATTTTAGACTAGAGATGCCCTAAGCAATCGGATGGTGACCAGAATTAGACATTCTTCAGCTTTACTTAACTGGTAACCGGCTGGAAGCACTTTTTCCAATCGGTGTAAATGCTGTACCAAAGTGCTGCCAGGTTGCACTTACAACAACACACTTTGGTGTGGAAGTTGTTACTGAGGGAGTAAAATGTAAAGCTGGCTGTTTTTAATATTGGTAAGGTGTTTAATACTGAAGACAGAGGAGGCAGATGTAAAAAGCTATTTGAAAGGAAACTATTTTCCACTGATCCACATTGGCTGTTCATTCAGGCTCCTACAACACAAATCTAGTTATTCTTGTCATTTGACTACGGTCTTTTTTTTTTTGTAATAAAAAGGAACCATCTGCCTGAGGATGTCAGCTACAGGGGTTGGACAATGAAACTGAAACACCTGTCATTTTAGTGTGGGAGGTTTCATGGCTAAATTGGACCAGCCTGGTAGCCAGTCTTGATTGCGCATTGCACCAGTAAGAGCAGAGTGTGAAGGTTAAATTATGGGTGACATACCAGAGTTCAAAAGAGGACAAATTGTTGGTGCACGTCTTGCTGGCGCATCTGTGACCAAGACAGCAAGTCTTTGTGATGTATCAAGAGCCACGGTATCCAGGGTAACGTCAGCATACCACCAAGAAGGACGGACCACATCCAACAGAATTAACTGTGGACGCAAGAGGAAGCTGTCTGAAAGGGATGTTCGGCTGCTAACCCGGATTGTATCCAAAAAACATAAAACCACGGCTGCCTAAATCACGGCAGAATTAAATGTGCACCTGAACTCTTCTGTTTCCACCAGAACTGTCCGTCGGGAGCTCCACAGGGTCAATATACACGTCCGGGCTGCTATAGCCAAACCTTTGGTCACTCATGCCAATGCCAAATGTCGGTTTCAATGGTGCAAGGAGCGCAAATCTTGGGCTGTGGACAATGTGAAACATGTAATGTTCTCTGATGAGTCCACCTTTACTGTTTTCCCCACATCCGGGAGAGTTACGGTGTGGAGAAGCCCCAAAGAAGCGTACCACCCAGACTGTTGCATGCCCAGAGTGAAGCATGGGGGTGGATCAGTGATGGTTTGGGCTGCCATATCATGGCATTCCCTTGGCCCAATACTTGTGCTAGATGGGCGCGTCACTGCCAAGGACTACTGAACCATTCTTGAGGACCATGTGCATCCAATGGTTCAAACATTGTATCCTGAAGGTGGTGCCGTGTATCAGGATGACAATGCACCAATACACACAGCAAGACTGGTGAAAGATTGGTTTGATGAACATGAAAGCGAAGTTGAACATCTCCCATGGCCTGCACAGTCACCAGATCTAAATATTATTGAGCCACTTTGAGGTGTTTTGGAGGAGCGAGTCAGGAAACGTTTTCCTCCACCAGTATCACGTAGTGACCTGGCCACTATCCTGCAAGAAGAATGGCTTAAAATCCCTCTGACCACTCTGCAGAACTTGTATATGTCATTCCCAAGTCGAACTGATGCTGTATTGGCCGCAAAAGGAGGCCCTACACCATACTAATAAATTATTGTGGTCTAAAACCAGGTGTTTCAGTTTCATTGTCCAACCCCTGTACATACCCCTTGAACTTTTTCCACTTGTTACAACCACAAATTTCAATCTATTTTGGGTGGATTGTATGCAACATAAAAATAAATATAAAAATGGTGGCCTGTATTTCTACTGAGTCTCCTTTACTCTGATACCCCTAGATAAAATCCAGTGCAACCAATCCCAAAGTCATCTAATTAGTAAATGTAACAAACCTGTTTCTAATCTCAGCATATACTCAGCAATGCTGCTAAGGCCTCAGATGTTTGTTGCAGCACATTGGTGAACTATAACTCTGGGAGAGCTGCAGAAATCCACTGCTCAGGTGTTAAAATGGTCAAATGAAATTAAAGTTTAACATTCTGGCCCAAATACAACATATTATGTTCAGCAGAAAACTACTTCTGCACCCTTAGCCCACAATCCCTATGGTGAAACACAGTGGTGGCAGCATTGAGCTGTGGGGATGCTTTTCTCCAGCACTGACAGGGAAGCTGGTCAGAGTTAAGGTTCAGATGAAAGGAACTAAATCCAGGGCATTCAGCAATAAAAGCTGATACTTCACTAAGCCATTTTAGCCATTTTGTAAAGAATGTGCAAACATCTAATTCTGGTAATGTGTAAAACTGTTAAAACATACCTCAAACGACCTGCAGGTATAACTGCAGTATAACATGGTTCTGAAAACTATTGACTCATAGGGTCTGAATAAAAGTGCATGCCGCACTTCTCAGGTTTTTATTAGTAACAATTTTAAATACCCTGCGTCACTTTTTCCTTCTGCTTCACAACTATATGCCACTTTGTGTTGGTCCATTACTAGAAATCCCAATAAAATACACTGAAATTGGTAGTGGTGATTTGAACTGCACAATATCTGGCGAATATATAATCATCGCAATGTCACTCTGTGCAATTTTCATATTGCAAAGGACTGTTTGGAGTGCAATAATTGTTGATTAATTTATTCCAAGTGTTGTGAATGTGCATTTTAAATGCTAATGTAACATTTAGCCAGTTGGACAGAGTCTCACTGCAGCAAATGCTCACACCAGACACTAATGACTTCGCCCAAAATGCTAAATGGTCACAGAGTGATGGAAGCACAAATGAGGAAAAGTGGAAAGAACAAAATGGGCACTTATACTGATATCGTCATTGCAATATTTACCAATATTATCACCAACGCAAGATTATCTATTATCATCCAGCACTACTTGATGTGACAAAATGTGCAAAGTTTCAAGAGGTGTAAATACTTTGCGAAGCGCCTTAAATGAGCTACAGGCCCAAAAGGGCTTAGAAGACAACACAACCTACTTTGTTATTAATCCTCTAAAGACAGAATTAAAGCAGAATTTTTTCAAAATAGATAGAACGTTTGCCTTAGATTTAAAAAAACTCCCTCCAAAAGGTTCCATCTGTTCCAAGCCCCTAAACATAAAAAATGAAGGGCGGTGGGTGTCAAACATGAACTGGCCACACACATAAAGATGCATACATACCTCTGGAGGAGCGGAAGTGTTTGCTGGGTGCAGTGAAGCCGCGAGTCCCGTGGACATTGACTGCTGCAACCCTGAACTGGTACCATCTGCTGGCTCTGATGTCAGCCAGTTGGATGCGCTCCTCTGCGGTCTGAGGGACAGATGGGGGGAAGTGGGGAGAGAGAGCAAACCACAGGGGTCAGGGTTTACGCAGGGTCACAGCCCCAATGTGAGCCTGCTGCCACATCAGTCATCTGTGTGTTTCTCCCTGCCAAACTTTCAAAGACCCTGTGGCTGTGAGGAATGTGCATCGGTGTGCAACAGTCTGCTGGCGCGCTGCAGCTTCACAGCTGTAGCATGACACATGCAAGGATAAGCGAAGCTGTATCTTCAGTGTGAGAAATATCTGATTACAAGAATCAACAACCAAAGTGAGTTTATGGGATCCACTTACACAGATCTTACTGAAATGTTGTGTTTGTTGGTTCCTACCTGAGCCACTGTTTGCCATTCGGTGGCATCATCCTCGCTGGGATGGATCCCATAGTTCCAGCGCCGCTGCACCACGTAGAGGACCGGCTCGACTGAGATATTAAACTTGGACGACCAACGGATATCTAGCTGACCCGAAGGCTGCTCCAGGAACACCAGATCCTTCCTCGGTTTCAGAGGGACTCCTAAAAGTACAGGATGAGATAAAATCCCATGTGTGTGAAACATCATAGCTCAAATTCAACATCATTTTTTCTTCCTCTTTTCCCCTCTTGGGTGAACAGAGGCTGAAAAAGAAAAAGACAACATCTGAGCTGGAGGAGATACAGATCTGAAAATGAGACATGACCTCAGAGCAATAGATTTAATACATGCTGAGGGTTAACAGCAACATCTCTCTCTGTTGTGACAGGTTGTGATATTTCCTGGCCGGCCCTTTAATGTTTTAGTAGCTTTGCTTCTCAGTGATGATACACGTAGTTTGCTTTCAGGTATGCAAGATGGAGCGCAACACATTTCTCTCCTCTCCGTCTCTTACAGGTGCAACACACACCAATGCAAACAGGCACACATGCACGGGATGTTAATTTGCATTTGTGAACTTCACTTCCAGCCCTTCAGACAAGCTGACGTGGCCATGTGCAATAAATATAAAGATAAGAGATTTATAAAGCACAGCACTGAGCCAGACCCTCAGCCAAGTCCGGCTGAAGCCTTTCAAGCAGATTTATGGCTGTGGAGCTATAGTGAGTTGTTGACTGAGCGTTGGGCACAGTGATAATGAGATGGAGATTGGAAAAACAAGGCTGAAAGTACAGCAGAGGGCTGAACACATGACACTGTTCCTAATAAATCACCTGTTCTCCTCAGGCTGTTATGCTGGACCTCTGTCACTGTTCATTGGCTCAATGCTGCTTCACATTTATGAACGGCATCAGTGCTCAAGGCCACCATGCTGCACGCTTGTAAACAACATTATCAAGGCTGTTTCCATGCACAGCATTAGCGTCTGCTAATATTGCTATTGAGTCATTACATCCAGCTTGGAAACATGCTTAACCGATGCACAAATATTTGGAGGTGATTTTTAAGTTTTAAACTGATTGGATTTCTTTAAGGTGGGTTCTGTGGAGTACTTACCTGGAGTCAGTATTTGACCTAAAAGACCTCAGTTGTTACCAGGGAGTTAAACGAACACCTTTTAGGGTGGTGCAAACGCCCAGAGACAACTTTGAAACACATTCAGGAATGGCTGTGTCTCAAAAGTGATTTTGCTACTTAAGCTACAATTGAGTTTGTTTCCTAAGGTTTTCGATAGAAATTAGGATAACCTTTGGTGATCTAATTTGTCTCTGATAGGAAATGAGATAGGCATCTCAAACCAATGTAAAAAGAATAGCAATTTAAAAAAATATCATGGCAACAATTATTTATACTGTTTTTTATAATCAATGGGATAACCTTAAGTCTTTTGCATGCCTCGACTGGTATTTTCATGAGTTGTCTTTGGTAATGAGATGCCTTTGTTGTCAGAAAGCCTCTGTGCCATCAACCTAATCTTTAGCTCCCTCCAAAAATTATTTATCAGATTTAAGTAATTTAAAGATTACTTTGAACCTAAATCTTCTAGGCCAAGGGTATGAATAATTAACTGTAACTGTATGCTAACCTCTTTTCATCCAAACCACAAACTTAGGCCTGCTGCAACATGTTCCAGTGGTAAATATCTAAGTAAAAACTACAAGCTGCAATGGAACTGGTAGAAACTAGTTCCTGTGGAGACTGAGGTAGCCAGTGGACAGATATTGCTGCCTCAAGAGTTGCACTAATTTTGTAGTCTACTCCTCCTGCTACTTGGGCTTTAAAAATGTGGCTGGTCGTCAACAAAAAAAATCTTTTCGACTTTTCGAATTAGCGAAAGCATCATCACTAATAGCTACCAGGTCGCAGCGGTAACAACGTCCTTTGGTGTGCACACTGTTATTGAGTGAAGGAGACTCAAAGTTAGCCAATTTAGGTATCATTGTGGTGCTTAAAAATAAAAATAGAGGAAGCACAGACATGTCAGAAGCTATTTAAAAGGAAATCATATTAAAACTGACAACAGGAATGCTGAGTTATTTACACCAACGCTGCTCTATTATCTTTTAAGGCGCTCAACCTCTGTTGTGAAACATGCTGGATTTAGAAATGCTGGTAGCCTTTTACAAATCTTTAAGTTCAAAGGGAGTATGTACTCATATGAGACTCATGTTTACTTAGTAATGCTAGCCCAGCTAACCTTGCTAATCACTTATTTGAGATATCGGACAGCTTACAATGTTAACTAATACTTTTACCTTTGTTTTAAATTGTAAATCCCCTCTGCCCCGTCTCAAATAATTTACGACCGCTCGTGGCAGGCGGGCTAAAGAAAAACAATTTTGAATGTTTTTCTTATATATTGTTAACAACAATTGCTTTGCAAAATATGAAGATTAAAAATTTGCTACAAAATTAAGATCAGAGCATCTCTACAAACATCCGTTCATTTCTATGTAAATAATCATCTAATGCAAAAGTGATAAATTACCATTTATGAATTGTTTTGTTATTTCAAGAAGGCATGAATCCACTTTAGACTAGCTCAGGTCTGACTACCAATTAGCTGGAGTTTCTAGTGAAAATAAATTGTCTACAACAACTCCAAAGAACCCCACTTCTAAAGATCTTAATTATCCCTCTAAGTTGCACGGTTAAAAAGTCTGAACTTTGTTTTTTCCCACTGATAGCAAATCTCTGCAAACTACCAGCTGGGGGTCGTTGTGCTGC
This sequence comes from Crenichthys baileyi, assembly GCA_036173005.1. Taxonomy (NCBI): domain Eukaryota; kingdom Metazoa; phylum Chordata; class Actinopteri; order Cyprinodontiformes; family Goodeidae; genus Crenichthys; species Crenichthys baileyi. The sequence goes on from JAHHUM010001499.1 coordinate 469,765, forward strand.
GGTTTCACAGCTCCACAGCAGTTTCTGCGTGTGTCCCTATACGCGCGAACAAACGTGACACATTTCCTGCACAATAACCAGCACCGAGCTAACCACAGCATTCTTCTTCCCCTCTCACTGCCGTTGCTCATCCTCCAACAAAGTCACACAAGCCCAAACACACATGCACAAAATAGAAAAATAAAAGAAATATCTACAGACACACACCAACACTCTCTTCCGCTGGATGTGGGAGGACGAAGAATACACTTTCACTCAAGTTGCACTCTTCAAATACAACTTCTTCGTCAAGTTTGTTCCAAACATCATGCAGCGTTCATTTATCAGGGGCCACACGCGTCTTTCAAACCATGATGTAACTCCTGCCGAGGAACAATCAAGAGTACGCTGTTCATTTGTGCCTATATCATGCCAAAGATTACACTTTGGGAATATAATTCTCATTCCTCACGCACACACTGTCATGAGGACTGCTCTAATTACGGAGGCACAGGAAAACCCTGCGAAAACAGCTTGTTTCACAATTCTTTCTAATGAAGTCAGATATGAATAAGACTGACTGATGGACTTGCAGCGACGGGGTCAACATGACTCACTAAATTTTATCTTAATCTGACATCCACACTGTGTATTAATAGTGGAGCTGCTTTTGATCAGAACGCATGCAAAACAAGCTGGGTTGCGTCACATGTGGTGCCGCATCTTCAAAGGTGAGGAGAAAGTCAGAAACTAAAGAGACTACATGGAAACGCGGGAGCCATAGGCGGCTCATAAAATTGCCATTTCTATTCTTGAACAGTATATTTTATCTAAGCCCTGTTTCCTCAAATAAAACGTTGAGCGGTGAAAGAAGATGATGCTTTACTGCAGATCAAAAGCTCAGCGGGGGCCCCGTGTCTCTGAGATCTTGACGTTTGTCTGTCGAGCGGCGTACACGTGAGCTGGGGGGACACTAACCTGAACATAGACATACACATCTGAGAGTAATCTCAGTGGGGGAAACGCTCCATTTCTTCCCACTTGTGTTTGCTAATGGTTTCCAGCATTGTAGCTCATCACGGCGAAAACTACAAACACACGAAGAAACAATTATGCTCTTCAGACCATGAGCAGCTAATTAGACCTTTAACACTGCACAAAGGACCGGGACAGGAACTCCTTTATGACTTTCACTACAAGGCTCAGTGTAACACAGCGTAGGTTTAGTGCCAATGGCAGCCTGTCACAGACTCTGCGTTGTTTGGGTTTATCGGCAGGGATGCCATTGAGCCCAAGGTCTCAGAGTGCAGCGAGAGGTTCTCTTGACTGGGGTCACTGTGTTGGTGCTGTTGATGTTATTGTACCTCAGAAAAGTATACCAACAATTTGAACTTTTTCAAATGTTGTTGAATTTCAAAACATTTAAACTTCTCCACAACTTTCTCCTTGAGCTTCCTGCTGTGTGACTTGGTCTTCATGGTGCTGTTTGTTCACTAATGTTCTCTAACAAACCCCTGAAGCCCTCACAGAATGCCTCTATTTAAACTGAGGATAAACTAAAAATCCAATACAACATAATGAAGTATTTTGTAATGACACAAAATGAGAAGGAGTTCAAGAGGGACAACTACTTTTGCAAAGCACTGGAGAGGAGCCTTCATCCACCTTACAAAGCTTCACACCTTTGAAGCGTGACATCTACTTCCAATACAGTGGAGATGTTTCCCTAATCAAATAGAAATCCAAGAACGCCTCCTCTTTGCAAGTATCAGATCACATGTTCTTGCTGCACTTGTAAACATGAAGCACAGCAAAACATGCTTAGTATGATTGAAAGCATTCTCCCCTACAGTCTGTCACTGCAGCAGTTCAAAGCTCGGTTTAAACTCATCTCCCACGGCTCTGTCTCCTCAACTCTGTTATAGCCCTAGGCTACTAGTGTATAATGTAGATCCCGCTACCAATCTCCAGGTTCAGGGGGCCTTTCGGCTTTTTCTCACATAAATACTCAGCCCCCTCAGAAAAATACCGTCGCCTTGGGCAGCGCGATTAAAACTATTTTCACTGGAGCTAAGATTCCTAGGTACATCTGTGTCTGTAAAAGCTCTTTTCAGCTTACCCTTCAATTTCAACACAGGAGATATTTTCCCATTTGCAGCAGGAGTGGTGTGACGAATGTGTGGGTGAAGTGCAACGTAAAGAGATGAAATAAAAGATTTATGATTCTGAGCACAGCTTTGACAAAAATATGTAAAATTATCTGGCTCTAATTTACTGAGATTTCCCACTGACGGTTAGCAAAGAAGGATGCAAACTGCAGCAATTAATCACGTTAAAATCCTGACAGCCCATCATCACCTATGATAAAGAATTTAGTTAATAAAAAAGAAGAGAGAGGGGGTGTAGCTCTTATTTTAGCTGATGTGTCTGGTTACTGTAATCTGCTTCCTTTTGAAAACAGAACAGAGCAATAATTAAACGATGAGTGATTACTATTAAGCAATAGAGGACAAAGCTATATGTGTGACACTTTGCATCACAGTCTGCTCGCTCGGGAACCCTGTTTTTGTGATAAACAAATAAACTCTGATCTAATATTGAATAAATTACCTGTAGAGCTTTCTATTTTTTTTCCACTTGTGATTTAATCCCCATCACTCTGCATTATTCTATGTTTCGTAACTAGACAAGCTGTGTGTGAATATTTCTTTTAAATCCTGTTAAAAGTTACAGCAGGTTCATCTATTTGCAGAGTCAAAACTAATGTGACAGTCTAGAGATACACATCTCAAGTTGTACTAACATCTAAACTGTGACCTGAATTGTGTGTGTTGGAGACTAAAAAGTCCAATTATTTTCGGATCAGTGAACACGCCATACTAGGTTGACAACACTCCTTGGGGTGGAGGCTGTTACTGAGTGAAGAAGAATTTAATTGAGTAATTTTCACTATTAATCATATGTTAACTAAAATAAAATCTAAAATAAAATGCTAAAGAGTTTAAAATGTCAGCTCTGTAATAAATTTGTGTTTTAAAATAATAGTGTAAATAAATCCGTTTCTACAAGTCTAATACAGCGGCCTGATTTTGCCCCTGCAAACAACATAGATAATTATTGACCACTCACAGTGGGACACTTTGCTGGACTGCAGTGCACGAACAAATCCATTAAATCATTCATCATGAATTACCAGGACATTACAAAGAACAATTTAGTGGGCTCTGGAAGTGAACTGAATATGGGTTGTCATCTTTAAACAGGATCAGGATCTAAAACATATGAACAAATCAACTCAGAAATGGTTTACCAGACACAAAATCATACTTTTACCATGTTCAACTCAGCCCCCAGACTTAAATCCTATAAAAAACCTGTGTGGTGAGCTGAGGAACAGGCCTCATTAGAGAGGACCCGGGACTTTGCTAGATCCAGAGAGACTGTACACAGACTATTTGTCAAAGATTCCTCTATCTGTATGCTTCAGCCTTGTGAGATGTTAGAGAAGACTTGAGTGCTGTCCTACTGACAAAACCTAGGTTGCACAAGGGATCGACAGCAGGGGTGCCTATAATTGTTGCATCACTGTTTTAAATAATTATTTATAATTTGGGAGTTTTTTTACCCCACTGAATAAACGTAGTCAAATTTAATGGATCTTTTAGGATTGAGATTATGTGGGCACGGCGCTGGAGGTGTAGGGGTTCAGCGCGCAACCATGTGCAGAGGCTATAGTCCTCGATGCCGCTGTACTGGGTTCGAGTCCTAGACCTGGCGACCTTTGTCGAATGTCTCCCCCTCTCTTTGCCCTCTTTCCTGTCTACCTACTGTCGAAAAATAAAGGCCTCTAGAGCCGCAAAAAAAATATTCAAAAAAAAAAAAAGGATTGAGATTATGCTACTCCTACTAATCTGGAGAGCACTGCATGTACTAAATAATTTGTTGTCAACATCACATCTGCAATAGACCTGGGTGCAAAATACGCACCTGATAGAGAATTGTACAAAATATCCAAATATTGCTAAAAACAACAATTAAACCAGATAATATTAACACAAACTATCAAACATTGCATGCATTCATGACTACTATTTTATCTCAGTGGGAACAACCGCTTAAAAAAGTTTTGATGTTTCCTTTGTTTCTGTCTTAATAAAAACGTTCAAGTAAGGGAACACGGTTTCTTTTCACTATAAAGAAGTTCGCTAAGAAAGCAATTTGTCTTTAATAAAAAAATTACCATCTACTATTTATCCAAAAAACAGCTACAGAGCAACACACTGCCATGTTTTCTTTGTCCATGGATCAGCCTTTAAATACCCCCATCATTGGACGAGAAGGGGGGGGTCACAGGCAACATGTTGCAAACCTCCAGCTCCTCAGCTGCCTAACAGCCTTCTCAATATGCCCCTCTGTGGTTGGAAAACTACTTCTGCCATGTGAATGATGAAGTCAGCTCAAGTAAAATGGCTTTGGTGGTTGGAGTGTAAACCGATACAACACTTGTTCCTTCTGTTGTGTTTGTAACAAAGCAGCTGCTCAGTGTTTGCCATCCAGTTCCTTAAACCACCAGTAACCAAGAGTGCTGCCAAAACAACCACCACTAAATTTTTCAAAGATTTTAACTCTGGCTGCCAATATAGATGCAGAAGAATGTTATTTATTGTGATTTATTGATTTTTTCTGTTACCTTTGCAGACATTCTTGGGCTCCTTCATAGACATTTTTTTAGTTGTCCAGGAACTTTTAATAAGTAACCAATGACACACCGTTTCATAGGGGTTTAACTACGGCGTGACACAGTGGCCAGTTTTTCTTAGCAATCTTCAGTGTTGGAAAGAAAACGGTACATTTAAGCAATACAAAGTCTAGAAAAGGCTGAGAAAACAGCTGATAATAAACAAATGCAACACTTGTTGCTTCTGTTGTATTTGTAATTAGGCAGCTGCTCAGGGTTTGCTATCCAATTCATTAAACCACCAGTAACAACGAGCGCAGCCAAAACAACAACCGCTGAATTCTAATGGTGTGCACCATTGTAAACAGGCATTTCTCAGATCCCTTTAGACCAGTGGTGTCCAAAGTCCGTCCTTAAGGGACAGTGTTTTTCATGTTTTAGATGTCCCCCTGATTAAACACAACCAAATCAAATGAATAGTGCATTAACAGGCCTCTGCAGAGCAAGGTGACATGACGGAAGTAATTCTGCCACATTCATCAGCTGTGATGGAGCAAGAAAACATCCAAAACCTGCAGGGTTCCAGCCCCCGAGGACTGGACCTGGACATGCCTGCTTTAGACAGAGATATGAGAAATCTCAGTTCAAAAGAGAGACTGTTACAGAATACAGAGTTTTTCATTAAACACGGACCTAAGTATTTATTTAGGAAGTTAAACTGCTGTGGTCAGAGGTATTATCATGCATTATAACTTGAATTATCAGGTTGAATATACAGTAAAATATGAAACCTCATCAGTTCTATAGCTGAAGTACTTTAAATACAGCAATGTGCTTCCCTTCAACATCTCTGTTGAATTTTTTTTAAGATACTTCGATTTGATGTATTTTTTCATTACTGGTGTTGAAGTCTAATGTTTCATTGTTTTTCATGGGGGTAACGGGGTAATCATGGTTGATCCAATGGGCCAAATGTATCATTATTATGCAGAGCGTGAATGCATAAGACATGAAGTACAATATTCTGCCTAATATTGTGTCCAAGCTCTCCTTTGAGATTGTGATATTGCACATATTGATAGTGCGATGACGATTTTGCGATTCCATCTAATGTGAATCCTGCTGCCAATCTCCAGGTGCGGTTTTCTCTAACATATCGATGCTGCTAAATCCTGCCAAAAAAGGTTGAATGTCTAAAACTGGCATTTATGGTTTACAGTTTCAGACCACCCATGTAATATGTGTTGTGTATGGTTAGGCCTGATGCTAATTTCATAAAAAATAAACTAGAAAAAATATAGTATACATATGTCTGCTAAAGCAGTCATTTTTGTGTTTTCAATAGCCACAGCTTGAGCAGAACATGAATGGACCGCAAACAGTTATGTTATAATAATAAACTTTCAGTTGTTAGTATAATTCAGCTCTTAATAACAGCTATTGATTATAGTTACAGTACATTTACTTATGTAGCCATTTGGGGATAATTATTGTCCCCCCTTATTAATTGTGATGCAAGTTTTTTCTATTACCTTTGTAGAGATTCTTGGGCACCTGGCAGGTGTGACCACAGCCGTTGCTACAGCACTTTTTGACCGTTGAGCACTCTCCGTCTTCCTCACAGCTCTCCACACAGGCTGCAGCAAAGCCGCTGGCCTTCTCGGGGGCAGGGCAGTCGCCTTGCTTCACCCCCTCAACGGACTTCAAGAACTCACAGCTTGTAAGACACTCGTAGTGCTTCTTGGGAAAAAGGGGCTAAGAGGGAGGAAAGAGAGGGAAGGAAGGAGAGGGAAAGTTTATGTCAGACTATTTTTTAAAGGACTGGCTACAAACAAGCGGCTCTTTTACTTAACAGTGACTGTCCTGTTTAGATTTCAGCCTATGACTCACTGAAACGGTGAGTACATTAAATGGCTCTGATTCAGTCTCTCTGAGGGTGTCGTTACAGCACAGAAAGAGTTACTTCACACCCCTTTCAGACTTTCCCCTCGGTGAAATTTCACCGCTGGGTCTAAAAAAGCTCAAACACTGGAATCCTGAGGTAAGCTCAGTTATCCGTGGTAGTAACATACCTCGCATAAATCTTGGCACTGGTTTTCCTTCAGGTCCCAAGATTCCTTGCAGGGCTCCAGACACTGTGGAAAAAAGGAGAAGGGTGTAAGTTCCTCAAAAGACACAGCCACATCAAAGACCAGCTGCTGTGGAGCTCGGACCAGCATCCTACTGACACCTCACTGAGATGCTTCCTCCAGCACAATCACAACACCTAGTCACGCTGCATTTTGGTACAGATGCCAGGCATGTCTTCAAAGGACACTCACCGTCTACTACTAAAGCAAATCAGGGTCTGCAGACAGAATCGAGGCTGTGGAAATGTACTCATGCTTGGCTTGGTATGGTGTCAAACCTGACAGATCTTCTCTTAAAATCTTAAACAAAACCTAGCCAAAACATCCACTGTCTTTCAAAAGCGTTCACACACCTTAAACTTTGCACATTGTCACGTTAAAACCACAAACCTCAATGTATTTTAGTAGGATTTTACACGTAGTCTCACCTAATGCCTCCAGATGTCATCTTAATTAGTAAGTAGATATCATCTGTGTGCAATCTAATGTCAGAACATTTGGCCTCCATGCTAAATGCTGATCACACCATCCCCATGTTGAAACATGGTAGTGGCAGCATCATGCTGTGTGGACGCTTTTATTCAACACGGACAAAGAAGGAGGTCAGAGTAGATGGGATGAAATTAAATACAGGGCAATCCTGCAAAAACACTGTTGCGGAATGTTACTTTACTTTGTTATTTTAGCAAGGCACTTTATGAATCTAAATACATAAAAAACCAATGATTAGACATGATGTATAGCACTGTGGCTAATTAAATTAAGTTATTAACAATAATTTGTAACATAGGTCCTGCTCACAGTGAGAGTTACAGAGAAGCTTTCAGCATCTCAGCTGCAAGGCAGATTTATGCCGTTTTTCAAGCTGGCGTCAAGCTCAAAGGATGGCAAACAGGGATGAAGGTCTTCACATGAGATATGACATACTGCTAGGTAGAACATCCACCATGTAGGCTGCTATAACAGGGGGATTACTAACCCTGTGTTCCTGAATATAACACAGCGCTTTTCAGACTTTATTTACTCAGCTTTGTGTTGATCGATCACAGGGTTGCCCAAGTCCAGTACTCGAGAGCTACCATACAGCAACATCTAGATGCATCCCTTCTCTAACACACCTGAAGCAATTAAATGGCTCATTACCAGGCCTCTGCTGAGCTGGATGACTGAATGTTGAGGGGATTCAGCCATTTGATTCAGGTGTGTTGGAGCAGAGATGCATCCAAAGGTCGCAGGGTAGTAGTTTTCGAGGACTGGACTTGGGCACCCCTGGTCCTAATATAATGCATTGAAGTTAGTGGTTGTAAAGTGACAAAATATGAAAAACATCTATGAGCCAAGGCTCTGTACTGTATGCTTTACTCTGGCAGCAGGAATGAACTCATCTTTAAAGTGTTTAAAACTTGTTACACTTGGTTTAGAGTTCATGGGATTCAGATTTTTTTAACACAGGGAACATATTTACTAAACGCACAAAAGAGGCACATGATTAGAGAAAAACCTCAAGATGAGTGAAGCTCAAACTCAATTTGCCAAACATAATGAGATGATACAATTTAAAAACGAAGCTCTACCATACAAGTCAAGCGTTCTTGCTTTGGACACGACAGCGGACAGCAAATCAAACCCGATAAACAGCCTAGTACCTCCATATCGTTATGCAGACGGGGCTCGGATGCAGAGGAGCAAGGCTTTTTATGTTCTCCCACAGCTGGTGTGAAAAGAAGAGCAAGCTCAGGAAAAACCACTGCCAGGCTCCATCTGCACAGCACTGGGAGCGGCCCAAACCGCACCACCCGACAACCTGCCAAAGTCCCTCATTCAACCCTATTTAATTTAGCCTCTTTCATCGACTACAGCAATAAAGGTAGATTGAATAATGGACTTTCAAGACGTCTCCTTTATTCCTCATCTAGTCCAACATGTGAGAAGGACTTGGAGAGTTATGTAAGGTACAGTGCTGCGGAGTGCCTAAATGAGGGTATTTATCGTATAGTGGGGATAGCATTAAACACAGACGTTGATGTAAGGAATATCACATCTCAGTCAGAAGGCCAGATTTGTATTTATTGCTCTTTAATTCGCTCATTAGGCAGCTCTGTCATTATTTTACCATCCCTGGTGTAAAGTTTATTTGCTTTTTATGGAGTGTGGTGGATGGGTGCATGATGAAACATAAACCTTGCTTCTGAAGGACAAGCTGCAATCAAGGGAAGACGCACAAGCCTGCCAGCACTCCATTACACTCAGCCTGTCGCTGCTTTGCCTGGTGTCGTTTCCGGTGGGAAAAAGCTCGGGCACGAACCGCGTGACGAGTCTCTTACTGCTGGCTGGAGACCGTCCGGAGGGGAGGTATTTTCCTAATGACTTCAGAGCAATGCAGATATCACTTCTGTAATTTCAGGCATACAAATGTAAAGTGAAGAAATAATTAGGGGAAGATGAAAGCTTGAAAAGTAGCCAATGTGGTTTTAGACAGAGCCAGTTAGGTGAAAACTCTGCAGCACCTCAGGGATTTGAGATGACATTTGAGCTCGGCTGAGATGTCAAAAGCAGTCTTCAGTTTATGCAGTTTGAAAAATATCTGCTATGAATAAAATGTTAACTTTATCATTATTCTGATCTCAGCTCTGTGCAGGAGCTGCATCCCAAGCCCAAACAATAAGGTGTTGGACCAGTGACTACAGGCTGCACAAAAGCCTAAAGGACATTCCACCAGTAGACGCACATGTCTGCAAATCCCCTCAACAAATCACTAAACATACACACATAAGCATGGGGATCAAGCTCATTCTGCTCACTGAATGATCTTCAAGCACAGACTGAAGGCATTCCTCTGGCTTTTCTTACGGAGCGATCCTTCTCGGGTTCACGACACTCCCAGCTAAACTTGCAACGACGCAGTCAGCATCGCCTCGAGATGCTCTAAGCTTTGTGTGCCAATCTGCATGAATTAACACAGCACATTGCAGCCCAGATATTGCAACACAGATCTGAATGCTGGCTGCGAGTTTGGTGTTTTCTCACCCACACAGAACAACTTGTTTTTTTTTTTTTGAAGTTTCCTTCTGACTGGAAAAAAAATAAACTGACTCCTTCAAGGAACTTATTCAGTAAGTGGGTTTTATCGTAAATGACACTCTTAATAAAAGATAAGCATCTGCGTTGAGATGGATAGCTCCCTGCAGGTGTGCTGGAAACTGCCAATCTGTCAGCAATCCTGGTTCAACCACACCCACAAACCTGACATTTTGGGCGGGAAGAGGAGGGCCGACAACAGATGTCTTGCCAAAGCAAATAGGACGGCTGGATATAATTACAAAGGTGCTATCATCAATCAAGATTCTGATTCTTATTTACACAGTTTGGGCTCAATCTAAACCATGTTACCGAGGCAGTAAAGGGAAGAAAAGGCTTGAAAAAGAGCCAGAAACGTTTTTTTTGTTTATATTCCAAGTTGTGCAACTTGGTCTTCAGACATAAAGAAGATTTCAGCTTCAGTGCTTTCGTAAAGTAGTTACACTTTCTTGACCTTTTCCACATTTTGTTGCTTTGTGGCAACCACACATTTTAGCATAATTTATTGGGATTTTATGTGATAGCCAAAAAGAAAAAGAGGGTAGTATTATAAAGTGGAAGGAAACAATAATCTCTGCCCATTTTTCTTGTAAAAATCTCTTATGGTCAGTCAGATTGGGTGGAGAGTCTGTAAAAGTAAATTTCCAAGCCTCACTAGAGATTCTCTATTGGATTTTGCTTTGACTGAGCCCTTTTAATTCATGAATACGGTTTGTCTACATCAGATTAAGGTCACTTTTTTTCAACCGATATTCTTCATTCCGACAAATGATGATGGCCGATATATTCGCACAGGTGATGTTGGGACTTTTTTGTGGGCGGAGCAATGTAAACAGCCACTAACTGATTGCCAATATAAAACACAAATGGAGGAACTAGTTGCCAAAAAAAATACAAATTTACATATTTGGCATTACTTTGGCTTTAAACCTGATGAAAGAGGTAAACCACAGGATGTAACTAAAGCGATGTGTCGCCTGTGCAGACATATAGTGCCAGCACGGCGCATCCCGCTATTTACGGATTAGAACTACGAGTCAATATACAGATGGTTTTTTTAACCTTTTTGTCTTGCCATGGGAGTCGTGTAGGCTATGTCCGTCTATGTTTTGCCCTTCTCCCGTAGCCCAAAATAAACATGACACCGCTTTAAAAAAAACGACCGTTGAAGGGCTCAGCCTATCGTCGATGGGCGATAAATTCGTCCAATCACCCAACCTTACACCAGATGGCCAACTCCGGTACTCAAGAGTCGGTGTCCTGCATGTTTTAGATGTATCCCGTCTCCAGCACAGCTGAATTAATTGCTGAATAACCTCCTCGGTGTATCTTTAAGTTCTTCAGAAGCCTCATAATGAACCATTCATTTGATTGAGGTGTTTTGAACCAGGGGAACATCTAAAACATGTAGGACATTGGCTCTTGAGGACTGGAGTTGGCCACCCCTGATCTACACTATTACATTGTAGCCCCTGCTCTATTTTTAGGGTCATTGTCTTGCTGGAAGATGGACCTTAGTCTCAGGTCTTTGTGCTACACCTGACATGTTTTTATGCAGGACTGTCCTGTATTTAGCTTAGTCCTTCTTCCCATCAACTCTGACAAGTTTCCCTGCCCCTGCTGAGCATAAGCATTCACATAAATTGCTGCCACCCATGTGTTTCTGTGGTAGAAATTTCTCCCACATGTATCATTTTGCACGTGAGTCACAAAATCATCTGACTGGGTCACCTTCTATATGTCCGCTGTATCCCCTACATGGCTTGTGGCAAACTGCAAAATGGACATCTTATAGCTTTCTTTCATGAATTGATTTCTTCTTCCCGATCTTCCATATAGCCCAGATTATTGTAGTGAACAACTAATAGTTCACTAACAAACCTCAGATACCTTCACAGAACACCTGTATTTATGCTGATAATTCAATTACACGCAGATGGACCTAATTAGGTATCTTCTAAATGCAATTGGTACCCATGTATTTTATTTAGGGGTATCACCCTAAAGTGGGCTTTAAAAAAATCTAAATCTCACTTTTCTGAATAAAAAAAAGAAAACTTCTTCCACTTCACGGTTTAGCAGAACTTTGATTTAAAAAAATCTACAATAACAATAAAAACAAACAAGAAACTAAAAACAACATTTGAAAAAATGTAAGGGTTATGACTACTTTTGAAAGTCACTTTATGTTTAGGCTTTAAAATGTGCAAGATTGGTCTTCGGTACAAATCCTAATGGTAAATGTTAATATCTACAAATTAAAATGTACAAAATATCAAATAAAAGGATCACTACTTCATCAAGGAACCCGACAAACATTTTATTATCCCTCAGTGTTAAAAGCTTAGTGCTCGACTTTTGGCACTTAATTTAGGAAAATGTACTGAGGAGAGGACATAACTCAGCTGGACGCGGCGCATGTGCATGGTGGGGGTACCGGCGTCGGGTCTCCCTCGAGCACATTTCTCCGGCTGGCAACACAGCTACCATCTGTTTAAGTCACACAAGGAATGCGTGTAATTGTGTTATGTGATGTTAACATATTTCTGGACTAATTTTCACCCAAAGAGGCATAAATGCCCTTCTTTAAAACACATAAGAGACCAGCGGGCTGCTTCTCCTTATTGGAACTTCAGCAGAAGCATTTATTTGGGCGTCTGATTTCCTCTTTGTCCTCTTATCGTCCTGCCTGACGGTGACACATTCTGCATGGTTAAGTAGGAACATCCATAGTAGTCTTTCACTCCCCATTTCACGGCGTAATAAAATGCAGCAGTTGTTACTCTGGGGGGAAGCCTGAAAGGCATTCTGTGGGGTCGCTGAGAGTCAGGCTGAATGGCAGCCAACACCACAGCACATCTTCACTTTTTTCATGCTGGAGACAAGGTGAGGAGGGGAGGCGAGGGGGGGGTGGGGGCGAAGGTGGGTGGAGTGGGTAGCGCTGAGGCAGGGGAACTTCTGGTTGTGGTGCATGCATAGGACTGCCTTTCTCCTTCACAGCGTCTCCACTCGTCATAAAAACACTCGGTGCCCCCAGTCAGTGAATGAAATAACAAAGTATGGAAAGAGTTCACATATAAAACGTCATGCAAGGTTTTGCTTTAGTTTATGAAGCATGAACAGCTACCAGCTAAGGTTACCCTAAGGCGTAACAATAAATAATGTATGCATAACAATATATGGACCATTATTCATGCCGATGGAGATGACATTTTTCCATTTTCACCTGAGTGTATTTGCACACACATCTGGGGTGTATGTGACAGCTGTTCTCTGATATTCCGAATTAAATTCAGCATAAAAACTCAGTTTCTCAAGGCTTAGAGTTGAACATATTGATCCTAGCACTGATGGTCAGCATCAGGCTCCACTGGTGCCAAAGATTATTTACAAGGTGCCTTTGCAGACCCGCAGCTTCCTGCCCCCTCAGAGAGTCCCAGATATGGGGGAATCACCGATGTTTATCACATGTTGTAAATCTCACCTCCAGTCAAATCAAGTTAATAATCTTTGCTACCCTGGTGCTTTTCACACTTTTCAGTCACTAGACTCAATTTTTGCAGCAGCTCTCTGCTTATATCCATCAACCCACTGATGAGAAGATTCCTGCTCTCTCTTTTTTTTTGGTCATAAATAAGAATTAGATTGCGATCGACTGGTAAGAAACAAAAAACGTATAGTCTTTTCTCAGTCAGTATACTCATCATATTAAGCACTACCAGGTCACACTGATACACACTTCGGTGAGGAGAATGTTACTGAGCGAAGAAGACTCAAGTTATCTATTTTCCGTGAGAGTAAGGTGTTTAAAATTAAATCAGACGAAGCAAAGACATTGAAGAAACTATTTAAAAGGAAACTATTTTTTACAATATCTTGAGGCATTTTTAGGGTTAATTCAGGCAGGCAGAGATCAAGAGAGAGCAACACTTTCAAAATATAACAGGAAGGCTGAGAGTACAGCAAAATTGCTCGGTTTTGGATTACTAACATTGGTAATTGCATCAAACTCTAATCAATTTGTCTTTGTTTTAAATATTAGCAAAATGCTTTTTTACATTGATTGCTCTCTTGCACAGTGGTGGAACGTTGCCTCTGTTCTTAATAGAAATATTTAATGAATGCTTCTGGCAAGAAGGCTAGAAAAAAAATATCTGCAATGCTGTTGCTATATCATCTTATATAATAGCTCGTAAAGACAAAACGGAATAAGCTAAAATCAGTAAGTGAAAACGTTACAGAAACTGGAGACCGGAAATCAGCCACACAATTCTGATCAGTAAATCTCTATTTTTAAAAAACTTTTCCCAAAATAGATAAAGCAAATGGTCAACAATTTAATAGTCACAGCCCCCACCACCCCTCAACAAAAAATAAAATCTGACTCAGCTTAAAATTGTTGTGTTATTAGATGATAAAGTTATGATCTGAGTTTGTCATGGAAATCTCCAAGGTTGGAATGCTCTTAGGATGTGCTCAATTTTTGTATGCAATCTTTTCAAACTTGTTATTTCTGAGCAACCTACAAACAGACGTTGAGAGATCTACTATAATTACTCTGACAGATATGTCATCTACGACCTAGAAAGAATGTTTAAGACTGTTTCGTCTTACGTTTCCTATACAGCTGAAGTTACATATTATTCCAAAGGAGCATGTTGCTCTCAAACTGCAGGTTTTCTTGTGGTTCCTGAAGTTTAAAGTAGACTCGGATACAGAACAATCAGTTGTTAAAACATCCTGTGAACAGTTGATTATGTTTCCTAACTGTGGTATCTAATTTATTTTCTCTTCATACATGTTTATATTATTGCAGCAATTAACCACTTTCCTTCACAATTATTCAATGTCTGATGTTTCCCTGCTTGTTTGTTTCCCCTTCCTGCCCTCTCATCCCCCAGCCGGTTGAGGCAGATGGCCGCCTCTTCCTGAGGCTGGTCCTGCTCGATGTCTCTTCCTGTTACAAGGGAGTTCTCATCTACAATGTCACCCGTCGCCCAGGGCAGCATCAGGACAGAGCACTGTATTAAAAGAAGAATCAATATAATCCATGCAATCTTTTAGGTGGATGAAACTTGTCAACATGCAATACTAATATAGTAACTAAATTACATTGATGTGTACATGAATTAGATTGAATTTAATTCAACTTCTTAAGACAAAATATAATATTTTTTACATCGAGTTTGTTGACTTTTTTAAGATAGTCCCTGAAGATAATATTCGCATTGAATTTGTCCTATACTTATAAACTGAACTAAATAAAAAAACAGTATCTTTTCCTAGATAAGGCTTTGAATGCTCCACTCTATACAGCTTCATACTTGATGAGAAGAGCCCTTGCTGAAAGTGATTGTTTTGGTATATAGGAGCACAGCAGCACAAACCTCCTTTGTAACGCTTATCCAACCAGTCTGCTGCCACAAAGATTCCTGGTTTGTGTCACACTTAAGAATTAGGCAGCTCTTCTCCGGTGTAATCAATCAGTTGTCTGGGCAGTTTAATTAATATAAGCTTGTGGTCACAGAAGATGAAACTATTCTGTTATGTTATGAAATTAAAGTTTCTGGGGTGAACTTTTAATCATGAACAGACCTTGGCCACTGTCTTAGAAGTCATATTAAAGGATTAGTTTGGCAATTTTCTTCCAAGATCTTTAACTATATTATTCATCTAGATTTGCAATGCAATGGTTTGCTTTTTCCAAGCAGATACCTATTTTCTTTGAGGTCTAACCTGCCCGTTCCCATTTTAAATGACTCAGATTGTTTTTCTAGTAACTGTGGCATATAAAGGAGGAAATCATCTTTAATAGAGGTAGCAGTTTTAAATGCAACAGAAAATGAAGGTGGCAGATTCCAACTTTAGCCGACTAATTGTTGCATTTTTAAATAGTCCAAACAAACATAAAAAGGAACATCTGCAACTGTAGCATGGTCCTCTCTGTTTCAATATAGGAATATGTATCCACATATTTCGTCTTTGTATTATTCAGAGAGTTCTCAATCTTTCCTAGTCCTTAATACCGTATTAGGGCTGCACTATACTAGAAAAATCTTAAATGTGTCTTTTTATCGGAAATTGCTTTGACAATGTCGGTTGCAATAAACTAGCACTATCCTTACTGTCGTCTTTTCAATGATCTCAATGCCACAACTCTTCATGAGCTTTAGCATCTTGGTCTATAACTTGTACAGTACTGTGCAAAAGTTTTAGGCAGGTGTGAAAAAATGCTGTAAACAAAGAATGCTTTCAGAAATATAAATGATGATTGTTTATTTTTATCAATTTACAAAATGCTACGTGAGCAAACTATCTTCAGCGTAAAGATGAACAAAACTCACTGGAAGAGCCCTGATCTCAACATCATGGAGTGTGTCTGGGATTACATGAAGAGACAGAAGGATGTGAGAAAGTCTACATCTACAGAAGATCTGTGGTTAGTTCTCCAAGATGTTTGAAACAACCTACCACCCGAGTTCCTTCAAAAACTGCGTGCAAGTGTACCTAGAAGAACTGATGCTGTTTAGAAGGCAAAGGGTGGTCACACCAAATATTGATTTGATTTAGATTTCTCTTCTCTTCATTCACTGCATTTTGTTGATTGATGAAAATAAATGATTAGCACTTCCTTTTTTGAAAGCATTCTTTGTTTACAGCATTTTTTCACACCTGCCTAAAACTTTTGCACAGTATTGTATATCCTTTGTGGGCATAAAAGGGAGTGAAAGTCCATCCATCTTGTCAAATATAGAAAAAGAGTTTGAATGCATGGCACCTCAAATAATATCCAAGAAGTCTTTGGCAATTGCATTACTGCACACACAGATACTGCAATGATGACTTCAACTCAACATATTGCATTGTTATTTCGGTACATTTCTATACTCTTGGTTTACTTCTGACAACCCGAAGAGCTCCACTGTTATTCAACTAGATAGAGGAACCTATTATCAGAGAAGTGAATGCAAAGAAGCAACATGCTGATACATTTTTGTGCATGAATGCACATTAAGATGTATTCAGAAATCTGCTGTTTATTGTGTTCTTTTCCAAATGAACAAATGCAAAAACCTACATTCATTTAGAGCTTTATGGTGCAGAAAACTCAAGGACCCACAGCCTTCCAATCATGATTATCAAGGGGCATCCATGGCTCAGAAATTCTGTTAAAAGGGGTCACTATCACTTTCACAATGAGCAAGTCCTCTGAGCCTGAAAAACAGCACCCCCTGTACAAGAAAAAACAGTTATAGCTATCTAAGCAGTTGTAGTCTGGTGAAAAAATGTTCCTGGTGGTTGATAAAGTAAATAAATGTTTGATACAAAACTTCTGTCAATGGACATATTACCAAGGAACACAAATATTTTACAACGTTATGCTAAAAAACCCCAAAAAAAAATGTTCATCATACTTTTCCATGGGTTTAAATTCTAGAGTGTCAAAGAAAGCACCAAAGTGAACAGAGTTTTCTCCAGAACTATAGAGCATGCCCCTCCCCTACCTGCTGCTGCCTATTGCACAATCAGCCAGTAAGTCCTCTACACTTTTCCTTACTTACAAGATAAACTTATGTACATGGGAATATTTCCAGTCACAAAAGCTGCATATAGTCACAGTGTGGAATCGCATTGCAGCAGCTGATTTCCTGACTAATTAACCAGCTAATAATCAGCCTGTTAAACTTGTTTTACTCTGTTAGGAGCAGAGTGGAAAGAAGGTCTAATATTCTGTGCAATAAGCTGTATTATTTGAAAAGTAATACTTAATTTATTGGGTGTGTTTTTAGAAGAGTGGCTTAAGTTTAATAATGAAAATCAAAAGAATAAATATAAGCAACACACATCATTACTATAAAAAACAATTAATATGTTGTACTGGTTTAGCAGCAGTAGAAAGTAAGTTCCTTCTTTTAAGAAACAATCAAACTATATATTTTTGTTTTAAAACTCTGACATTGTGGTATTTTCGCACAAGGTCATCATATCTTTAGAATTTCATACCGACCCATACTTATTTCAGCACTTACTTAGCATTGATTGTGGCTCTGACTTCCTATTACCTCAGGTAGTTCATTTATCACAATATCTTTGAAATGCAATGAGGACTAAATTTGATGTTTGTTTTAACTAAATTATTGTGTTCAACAATTCACACAGGACTGTTTGGATGCAATATTTGGTAGGAAACTATTTTTAAGTCTCATTTATTAAGGGTCAGCATATTGACACTAATTGCACTGCAATCGCACAGATTTTTGGGTATGCAATAGGCCTTTTTATACTTTTCCAAGGACATGCTTATTAGTGCAGTGATTAGTCCAATCTAGTGAATATTTCAGAAGAGTATGTTCTAAGGCTGAACACAGAATTGCAGTACATCAGCCTCTTGAGATATGCCAAAAAAATCAAATGAGTCAACCACGACCAAATAAGGAATGTCGTTCTCACAACTTCCACGTCTCTCCTGTGATCTCGAGGATGTGTCCGGTGTTTGGTTTTCCTGTTTTCCTCTGCTGTATTCTCCATCGTGGCACTGAAAAACTTTACAGACTAACCAGGACCAAGCATATTTCATCAAACTCTTGAGCCTTGATCTGATTGAGTATAAAATCATTTGCCTCTGATGTGCAGTGAAACTCCTGATAAACAGTGAGAAGAAGCTGCTATAAAGTCTAGACACTATTTTTTTAACCTAATGTGACCTTACAGCATGTCAAGTCTGAGATATTCAGTGCTTAGTTACTGCCCGATGGTAAATCAGCAAAGGTAAACGCTGAGCAGACATTGGGTTGGATCAGCTTGATCAAAAAGATTAACAGCATGCTCTCTTCAGATGTGAGGGTGTAATTCCACACTGGATGAGCTCAAATGAATTTTTCCATTAGCAGGAGTGTGCTTATCTAAATTCAAGATTTTGTTTAGGAGCAGGGGGAAAAATATGAGTGGGAATCTAATTTAGTAAGCGTCTCAAAGCTGAATGTCATTCAAAAATAAATAAGCGATTGGAATATTAAATACTCTGTGGATCTCTAATATTAATAGAAGGTTTTTGGTCTGTTTTATCAAGGCAAAACATAAAATGGATCACTGCTAGGTGTATTTTGTAGTTAGATCATCCAGTTTCAGGTTATGTTTCTAAAGCTTTTGTTTTGTAATTATATTGAGAAAAATAGTTTGTTTACACACACCATGGAAAAATGCATTTCTGATTTAGCTGATCGGAAGCTACACCCATAGTTCATGCAAGCTGTCTTGGGTACAAGGAACAAGGCGGATAAACAAATGAACAGGAAACCAACAGGGGCAGCGAAGGATATTGTGAGACAATACAGAAACAACAATAAGAGCATGTAAAGGATGGTGGCTGCCTGTTTAGCTCAGTTAATCCAAAGCTGCACACAAACCACACAAACTTTGCAATATCTATACATGATAAAAAAGAATGTAATCTAGTTTGTACCAAGCTGAATAAATGAATTATTGTCCTGTAAATGGACCAAATTCAGTAAAGCTGTAGCTGTTGGACAGATGGCCTTGCATTTTACTCTAGAATACTTTGCAGATTAGTTCAAGATCATCGTCGCCTCAATAACTGCAAGATGCCCAGGTCCAGTGACTGCAGCACAAGGCCAAATCGTAGCCCTCCACCACCATGTTAGGCAATAAGTATAAGGTTTTTGCGCTGATGTGCTGCATTTGATTTTCTCCAAATTGTATTTTGGTCATAAATCTCTATGTTAGTTTTATTTGCCCAAAGTATGTTGCTCCAGAAGACTTGTGTTTATTCAGATGCAACCTTGCAACCTGGCAACACTTTCAAACAACCCATACTTGTTCAGTGCTTTTTTAACTTTACAGTTGTGAACATTAGCATAATTTGCTAGCTGTCAATGTTGAGTCTATTAGCTTTTTGTAATTTCTCTGAGCAATGTGCAGTCTAACTTTGGGGTGAATTTTGTGGAAGTCCACTTCTGGGAAGACTGGAAAAAAATGTTGTTTTCTTCTTGTGAATAATCTTTCTTACTGTACAATTATCGACTACAAACTGTTTGGACAGCTTCTTATAACCCTTACAAGATTGATTTACAGCAACAAATGCTTCTTATAGGTGATCACAGAAGTCTTTCATCCTTAGCAATGTATCAACAGAGACCTGTCCGGCAAAGAACCAATGCCCAATGATCAGTTAATGAAGTCCTTTATTGAATTGAACGTGCTGCTACTTTCCTTCATCAATCCAATGGTGACACCAAGGGTGTATTTGAGAGAAACTCAGCTTCTCTATTTTGGTTTTTAATTTTTTTTCATAAATAATTAAAGTATGAAATCTCTTGTGTGTTATTGGACACTGGAGAATTATTTTATGAACTTAAAAACATGGTAAAGACCAAATCATTTTAATGCCCAGATACATAAAACCCTAGAATTGAAAGGGGGTGTACTTTCTTTTAACCATAACTGTATGTGGATTCATTTTGTTTTTTTGTGTCACACTCCTGTCGTCTTTTAAAAAACAGCTAAATAGCAGGATTTCTCCATTTTCAGTGGGACTGAATGCAATTTAAAATGTTAGGACCCTGTTTTTATTTTTCTAGTTTAGGAAATCAGCCGAAAAGGCCGAAAGGAAACCAGCAGGTGGTATCGCTGACATTCTTTGAGCTTTACTTTAATTATTAATTTAAATGCAGTTGAGGGTGCAGACAACAAAGAGCTGAAAAGGAATAGCTTGGCAGAAAGTGAGAAGACAGAGGAGGAGCAGGAGGGGCAGTGCATGAATTATACATTTACCCCACAATCAGAGGTGCTTGCCTTATTTATGAGTTAAAAAGGCCCACACAGCTAAGCCTGAATTGTGCTTAGTCTTCTACAAAAGGAATTGCAGTTCATTTAATACTTAATGACTCAGGCTTTACAAACACGCAGCACAGGGGCTCCTTTTCTTACAGGTCCTCTGCAATCTTGTCATGTGTTCTGCGGTGACAAGGAGTCAAAATTACAGTGGCTGTAACTAGAACCTCAGTTATCACCTACTTCTGAGCTCAGTTTACATTTCATCACAATTAGACTCAACAGGATGCATCCATCACGTGGGGTCAGATCAGTGATAAGGAGGCCAGCAGGACCTTAACTGTGACGTGGCATGAGAAAACCAAACCCTCTCTACTGCTGTGTGAAAAACATCAACAAGACTCGCTCTGTTTGCTTTCAATCTATCATACCGATCGGGCATGGGTCAGTTACTGGTATCAGGTTATGCTAAGTTTAAAAAAGTTTAAAGGGCGCAGTTCCTTCACTACCTGTTGATGATCTCTGCTGGTCAGCAACTAACTTTTCCCTGTCGTACAAAAAAACACTAAGTCAGAAACATTTCCAGTCGCAAAAACATAAACACTCAGGATGAGAAAACTAAAGGTGCCAGGATGACAATTGTTATAAAATAAAAGATATTTAATCATGAGCTATCAGAAAACATTGAACAACCATCAGACTCAAAGTATATAAAATCTAAAAAATGGTCTTTAATCACATTTTTTAGACAGAAAATGGAAAGAGACAGCATCGCCACAGCTACGCCATGGGTGATCCCTTAAAACGTTTTAATAAGAAACTAGAGAAAGTGTCAGACTGACCGGAGTTTCTCTCAGTACGGCAGGGTTGCCTCTCCTTCACCTGTTACTGTGCAATGCTTGTCAGCTGGCTGAAAGGTGGCTTCTAATCTTTTCCCTTGACTACAAGAACAAATTTAAATGTTTGGCCCATTTTTAAACAGAGCAGAGTTTGTTTCCTTGGATAGTCGTTTAGCCAATTGTAAAAGCCCATCAAAACTCTGGTGTAACTCTGGTCCGGCTGAAAATGTTCTCCATTCAATTGCAAATGAACCCCGGTGCAGTTTGGTTTTAATGAGAAACCTAGCAAACAAAACAGAGAATCGGCTATTATGATTTAAGGACACGTGAAAACTTGTCAATCCTCACTCGGTGTCTGTGTAGCCCCAGCGGCATTTCGTGGTCTCGCTGTCTCCACTTTCCTTTTCAGTACTGCTGTAATCAACTCATGTATGAAGAGCAACATGCCGGATAGCTCGCTGATTTTAAAAGTGAAGTTTCTGCTTTCCTCGCCAAAGTGAACCGAGACCCGAGGCTGTCCTGGTGTGAAAGTGCCATAAAAGCGCATCACCTTATTAAGGTAACACTGCTTTTCTGTTTTAAATAAACGCAGTTCAATAATGAGTTATCAGGCATGGGACTAATGAATCATGTGATGAAAGAATAAATTTAAACAATTCAATATAAAAGAAAACATAATTACAAAAGTATAGTGATTTTCTACCTATCTGACTCACCTAATAACTTGTCAATTAGTAGTTTACCTTTTTCCTTTTCTTTTGACAACAACCAATGTTGTCGGCTGTTATTTCTTGTTCTTAATTCAGCTTGTAACTTTTTCTTATTGGTTTCAGTTATGCCTGTGGGAACAAATCGTACAACCGTTCTTCCAACGTGAACATCAACATACTGCGTACACCGACACTTCAGATTACAGGAAAAGCATAGATTTGTGGTTTAAATACACAAATGAACTAATTCTACGACTAGCAGCTAACATTTTACAGATTGTCCACGTTTTCTACATCACAGAAATCATACGTTCTACATCATTAATATTGATTAATGCTATAACATCACATAGGAAGAAAAGGCTTCCTTATCAAAAAATGTCAATATGATTGATTTACATCAACAACAATGATCTTACAATTTCCCCACAGGGAATGAAAAACACATTCTGTCAAGTCGATGTGAGTCTCTGGAGATTAAGATGATAAACAAGATGAATGTTTGTCCTTGCAGTGACAATTCAAGCTGTTTAAATCCTCCTGCCTTCTGCCTCAGATCAAATGAGACCAGACTTTGAGATTCTGTCCCAAAGTAGGCCAACAACACGAAGAAAGCCGTCCTAATCCCATGCTTCGGTCAAATTCCAACACCATCTCCTCTAATTTGCTTTTTCCAAAGTTTCAAAAACACTAATCCTACTTGCCACTCTGCAGCTCCCAATTTGGATTCTGTCTGTGAGCGGTGTTACTTCCAGATTGAGGAGTGCTGTGCAGGCTTCAAAACAGAAACATAATACATTCTGCACTCTTTAAGGAGTGAATGGATTCTCTTTTATTTGTGTTTCAAGGTGCAGAACAAAAAGGGCAAACCAGAGCATGTTGAGCGGGAAAACTTTTCAGTTTGCTTAGCTGGAGGACGCAAACAGAAGCTCCGTAAAAATTCATAATTCTTTATTCCTCATGCATGTTCAGTCAGGAAAGTATAAAATCAGTCTGCTCAAGCAATCTTTCCCAAGGTGGAGGTTAAGGAAGCTGTTGATCAGTCAGTCTTTGGCATAAATTCTGGCCTCCCATCGTCCTGAAACTGTCACACACAATCTTTGTGATTTATCTGTGGGATGCAGCGGCTTTGAGCAGAGCTGGAATGATGATAAGCCCCCCCATCTTCCAAGTACATCAGCTATAAGATTCTTACATCCTAATCTTCCTTTCACCAATGTGACTCTTGGCAGCATGGCAACAAAATATTAATGACTACAAACAAAGCTGCCAAATAGTCTGTGTTTTTTGGTTGTTTTTTTTTTTGCATTAGCGCCTCTCAAATACGTGAGGTCAAGAAAAACAAGGAAGCAAACTCAATGACACATGCAATCCAGCCAATACATCGACAGATTGAGAGTAAACACTTGGACGACAGCAGATTTTGTCGGTATGACTGTTCATTATTCCCGAAAGAGGATTTTGCAGCAGCTTTGATTGCATTAATCCTTCAAGAGAATGAAATCCTGTCTGACAGAGAGAACATTGAAAATCAGGCTATCTGTGAAAGTTGGATTATCTCAAAAAAACAAATGACCACTATTTTCACGCTATTACATGCTCTACCTGATAAGGAAAGGCACAAAGATGAAAGGTGCATTTCTTTCTGTGTGTGTCATGTTGGATTTGAGATTTCACCAGAGAGAGTTTCCGCTGCAGTTCAGCGAGCTTCTTTGCTTTAAGCACAGGATAATCACAGGTGTCATGGCATGTATGGGATTTTAAAAGCCACTAAGATTTTTCATCATAATGTTGATATGGTTTTAAAGTCATTTTAATCAGATGCCAGAGAATGTTCTTTTCTCTGGTTGTCTTCTTGCTGCGCACTGAATGAAGTCAGCCGATTGAAAGAAGAATCCTACATTTTTTTCTTGTCTACAAGAAATACAACTTTTTGGAAATATTTCAAGGCACAAAAAACACAGACACAAATGATGTGGAAAATAAAGGAGTGCAAGCCAGCATTCTTACTAAGGTAGCAATAGTTTGGTGGCAAGCTACAAGTGGCACTTCTGTTAAGCATTTGTTTGCGGTCAGGCTACCTGAGCAGATAGCCCCAATGATATCAACTTTTTATTCTCACAGTGTCAAGCTTCTGTTTTCTATCTTGCCGTGTGTGCTGGCGTATTGAAAAACATGTTACGCAGGACTAAATGTGAGGAAATTAAGGTGATTGTATGGAACATCGGGTCCTAGTCCTCATTGTGAAAAGTCCATGCGTATGGGATCAAGGGTGTGGAAGTCAGTTATCTGCTGTGTCTTTACTTCTGATATTACGTCCAGGTTTTTTATGTCACTCTTTCATATTTAGGGCTCAATGACGGAATGAAATTTAAATACACTGTATGTGCTCACAATGTTTAGAGAATAATTAGCTGAACTGATCAGAAATTAGGTAAAACCATCAGTTTCAATTTAGGTTTCAAACATCCAGTATGTTTGAAACTACAACAGTGCAGATAGTGTAGCATTAAGGTCCCTAACTAAACTAATGTCATTACTGGGTCATTGCTATGAGATTTGAGTCGTTGATGCATCAGGTCTGTGGCAGTGCAGCACATGTGCAGTGTGAGAACTGCAACAGTGAGGCCACAGGATATGTTTTTTCATCTAATACAATCTGTGGCAGCCTGGCCGAGCTGGTGATCAAATTATGTATTCTAGTTTCAAATGCATAGTTAGGTGATGCTGGAGTGTTCTATGGTGTCTTCCTACACTGTTGAAAAGAAAGGCAGATGTGCAAATGTGTGACAAGTATAACTCTGTACAGAGCAGAACGGCTAAAAGGTATATATTATTTTGCTAAAGTCTACGTATAAGCTCCAAGTAAATACAAATACATGTTATGGATAACATTATGAAGACCATAATAACTGTTATGTTTTAAGGGCTGCTTGATTGTGAAAAAAAATAACTTTTTTTGGGTCAGTATTGATAGCAGCATTAAAGTTTGAAATGCATTTATTGGACATAAAGAAGTTTTTATTGTAATTTCACCTATTCTGTTTTTATTTTTTTAAATTATATGTTTTCCAGTATAGGCGATTTGTGTTGACAATTGATTTTAATAGCAATTTTTGTTTGCTTTTTAATTGCTTGAAACAAAAACTGAAAAACAAATTTGATTAATATTCCAACAGTCACTTAGCAAGGAGTAATTGCTACCTTTCATCATTCTTCATCATTTCTTGAAATTTGCATACTACCCCGTGCCTACTTTGCAGCAGCTCTCTCCTGTGGCCACGTCTTTGGTATTTTTTTTTCCTGCTGTGGGGGGTTTTCATTCCCTGCTGCCACCCACCATGTGAATAATGAGCTGCACAGATAGCATCCAATGAAGCACCCCCCCCGTTAGCCAATGAAACTTAACAACCATGTCCAGATCAGGCCTTCCTGCTGGGACTGACCAGCCCTGCTTCACACTCCTCTGCCACCCACCCACACACACCACACTCTCTCTGACACTCTGCCTCCTACTAGATAAGGAAAAAATAGCAAGTGGAATTTGTTCAGAGAAACTACAGAGTTGCATCTTTACGTGATCACCAACTGAAAGTCTAATAATCTACAAAAATATTGGCTACGAACACTTCTACACGCACAAGGGCAAGCCGATCCAGCCGTAGTCGACATGACAGATTGATTTTCAAGCCTAGCTTGCTCCGAGGCGTTGGTGCTGGTAATGTGACTAACACAGTGGGTTGCTATGAATGTCTGGCCTCAACATGACCAAAAGGTTGCTTTGAAGTCCGTCCAAGCACCTAACAATCCCAGTCATGCCCCAGTTGTAAAACTACCAACCGCCACCCACTTCATCACATCTTTTCAGCGCACCTCAAAATAAACTTTCAAACAGAGAAGGATATAGATGAACACAAAAGGGTCTCAGTGACTCACTGCAGAACCTGCAAAGGGAAATTGTTTGCCTTTCCTAAACTTGCAAATAACCTTAAGAAGACCCTGAAAAGCTGAACAAAAGACGAGAAAGGTTGATCATTTTGTTTTTGGCGTGAGAAAATGTGGGGGGCGGGTAAGGAAGGGGTTTCGGAGGGGGAAGTCTGACAGTGGGCTTTGAAAGACACTTTTGAATGTGACATAGTAGCATTCCGATTATTGTTATTCAGGAAAACCGCTACAAAGCCTCGAAGATGTGGAAACGAAGACCACATGTAATCAAAAGAGTAAACACTTGTAATTCTGATGCTGGAATCTGTAGCTTAGGGTTCCACGGTTTGTAGAGAACGCCTAAACGAGAGACATCTAGAAAGGACGTATCATTTGCTACTAAATTGTGACTTAGACAATGCTGAATTTCAAAGATTTTTTTTCGTAAAATATTTTAGACATAAATGGGAAATGGGAAAAAAACAATATCTTGATTTTGGTCTTTTGAATTTATTGAGATTTTTAAACATGTTCTGGTTATTCGTGCAAGAAAAGTACAACTCTCCCCCTTGGATATTCTCACTGATGGACACTGTTGGCCAGCTTACATCCACACAATGTCCTTTCCACAGGTCCTTTTCTAAGAGAGGTTTGAGTAGCGAAGCGTGCCACATTGTTGCAGACCAGCATTTTGCTGCCTTAAGTCAGTCGTAGCATTTGATGTGGAGCCTGGATCACAAAGCAAACCCTCAGTTATCAGTTATTTTCTCCTTTAATTATGCATTTTAATGCATTTTAATTTAGTTGGCTTTGTTTACCAGGGTGAATTGATCACATATCTTAAAACTTGAATGGTTTGTGTTTAAAAAATGAATTGGGATTAGAATTGTGGATTTATTGTGTATTTTATTTCTCATGGAAGTCAAACAGCAGGCTCAAATTGAAACTTACACCCCTACAATCTAAATTGATAAATACCCTTTAAGCAAGTTATATGCCATCACCAAATGTCTGGCTTAATTCTGGCTTGATATTTAAAAGGTCTTTTTAACAGACTTTTTCCATTTTATTTGGTTAATTTAACATCAATCAATACTGGTTTTGGAATGTATGAATGAGACTAACAATGAGCTTTTGAAAAACTTTCACCTTTGTCCTCTTGGAAGGGTATGACCTACCTACAAAATCTCTTACCATATGTATGCTGATGATACACAACTTAAAATTTTGGTTACCGAATGACTACAGCCCACTACAGTCACCGAGTCAGTGTGTCCATACTATCATGTAGTGGATGAGTCAGAATTTCCTCCAGCCAATGCGGAAAAGACAGAAATCATTGCATTTGATCCCAAAAATGAAAGTTTAGAGATCAGTGCTAGAATCAAAAGGTCCAATGACCACAGAGCCTGCAAGAAACCCTGACGTCAATCTGGGCTGAGATAGTCTGGTACTAAAGCAGCTTAAAATCATTTCCAGGGGCAAAGGGTTTCCTGTCAAAACAGAACAGAAAAACTGGTGGAAGCTTTTATTTTCAGCAGGTTAGATTATTGTAAACTTGTCTTTACTGTTGTCCTGAGTCCTGACCAACACCTACAAAAATAGGTGTTCTTAAATCACTACACTGGCACCCTTTTGGTAGAAGGATAGATAGATTTACTGGTCAACAACAAACTTAATGGATTTGGGCTGAAATACATTTCTGAGTCGCTTATCAAACACAAACAATGCGGACCCCTCCGGTCATCTGACCCCTTGCAAACTCGGTGTTCTCAGGATGAGAACTAAACAAGAGGAGGCAGCATTTCGTTTCTATGCTCCTCAGGTCCGGAAAAAAACTGACCTGTGTAGAAACGTTTGGTTACTTTAAACCAGGACTGAAATTATCATTGTTAACATTTTGGACATTTGTTCCTTTTAATGCAATGCTTTTAAGTGTGTAAAACACAGAGATCTTTTCAAGCTTAGCTTAAAGGTTTGGTTATTTTGTCTTTCATTTAAATTTGTGTAAAGCACTTTGGTTTTCCTTGCGTAGGACTGGTGGTATGTAAATAAACTTGTCTTGTCTTACACTTAAAAGTCAGGTCCTTGTCAAAGAATATCCAATTTAAATGAGTTCTGCCACTTCTGATAAAAAGAGGGCTTAAAAATCCTGTCAGAACATGGTGTGGTTGTGGTCCAACTTGCGGGTACATTTAACAAAGATTAGTGACAATGTGCAAGCAGTTATTGCTTTAAATAAATAATTAAAACCGCATGCTGTAAAACAATTCCAATGTGAAAAAATTAAAATTTCTTTATTAAAAGCTGCAAGTTAATACATTCGTGTCCACAATGAGTGCATGTAAGCATCCCACTGAACCAGAAGGCTCTAAAAGTAGAAAGCCTCTTGGTCATAGGTGCATGCATGAAATCAAGTTATACTTTCTTTGCCACAGCAGGAAAACAGAACAATGAGATGGTTTTAAAACTAGTACATCCAAACTCCTTAAGTTTTGAACTCAATCAGTCGGTCGAATAAATGATAATAGCTCATAGAAATGCCTGCTGTGTACTTCCTTGCCCTTCACCTGTGGAGTGCAGCTTGTTTGCTAGTCCGGTGGTGTGGCATGGTAATGACGGCTCAAATGCCACCTCACTCTGCTTCGGAGAGAGGGGTAAGCAGGTTAATTATCATGACAATGGGGGAGCCTGAAAACAGGAGCCGACTCTAGATTCTGCATACGAGATAGCCAAAATGACTCTCTAATCACAAATGGAAACAAAGGTTTTGATTTCCTAAAATGCAGGCACGATGTAGAGGGTCACAATATCTTTGTTTTGTCACTTTTGTTGCGTTTTCCCTCACAGCTCAGGGGCTCTTTAAACCCCCCTGAGTAGTTGAACCTTCTGCTCTAACGCATTCACCCTGAGATACCGTCTTTGTTTCTCTGTTTAACTGTGAGCTGTTCATGAAGTCAAGAGGCTAATCGGCAGCTGTAGAGCCATTCACAGGGGGTACCACTGTAGTACAGCATTGGCCCATTTGGTAGAACTGTTAGAGTGGCAACAAGGACTCTGTTTTGACACACTACACACAAGCTCTGCAAGTGTGTACTCCAGTCATTGATTTGGAGGTGAAGTGTGGTTGATGTTTACTCCCCAAACATTGACTTCTTTCTCCAAATTAAACTTAAGCACCGTGCCCTGGCCCGCGTCCCAAATAGCTGAACCAAAACCTTGGATGCGATTAAACTAATTTAATCTGGAGAGCCCTCCAAACTGGACTGGCAGCGCAGCAGAGCGTCGCAGCTGTAGAGCAGCAGCACAAGCATGTCATTATTTTTAAGTGCTTACATCAAAATCCAGCCTCATGTATTTAAAGCTTAGACGTGGGATGAAGAAGTGCTAACTGGCACGCTTTTTACAACAGGGAGAATTTTAGACAGTCGCAGAGTTTCGTTAATATTAGCTGGTTGATAATGAAAACAGTGTGCTGTTCCGAAGCTTGAAGCCAGGAAATCACTTTTTAGACACTGAGGAATGACTTGGAGAATGACTAGGAGCTGTTGGCTATCGAAGTGAACAGGAGGGAGACTGCCTGTCACATAACTTTCAAAATATGATAAATTAGTGTGTTTGTGTTAACAACGGTCAGAGAAACTTTACTTGCACATTTTTCTTAAAAATCTTAAAGAAGAGCATCTCACTAAGTGATATAGAGCATTGCATACTCTGTGGAACCACCTTTTAAAGCACTCAGAGCTGCAAGTCTTCTGGGGTATGTCTTTTTTGTGTCTCTTTGCAGATCTAGAGACTGTACACTTTGCTTATACTTCTTTGTAAAAAACAAAAAAGCTCAAAAAAAAAAGCTCAAGCTCAATCAGTCTGGATAGAGAGCGTCTGTGAACATCAGTTTTCAAGTCTTGCCACTGATACTCATTTGGATTTATATCTGGACTTTGACTGGGCCTGCTTTGATCAATTCCACAGTTGCTCCGGAAGTATGTTTAGGTTGTTGTCCTGCTGGAAAGTAAACCTCTGCCCCAGTCTTAAATCTTTTTTCAGCCTCTAACAAGTTTTCTTCCAAGGTTGTACTTCTGGCTGTATTCAGCTGTGCACATAATTGTGAAAATGAACATGCTTTCAGAGTTTGCCTTGCTGCTTCTGTCTGGTGGTCACCACTTGCGCTGTGCACAGACTGTAACAAATCATACTCGTACTTGTACTCGTCGTCATCCGCTTATCCAGAAACGGGTCGCGGGGGCAGCAGACTCAGCAGAGACACCCAGATGTCCCTCTCCCCGGACACCTCCTCCAGCTCCTCCGGGGGGAGCCCAAGGCATTCCCAGGCCAGCTGAGAGACATAGTCCCTCCAGCGTGTCCTGGGCCGTCCCCTGGGCCTCCTCCCGGTGGGACGTACCTGGAACACCTTTCGGTCATGACCCAAAGTTCATGGCCATAGGTGAAGGTAGGAGCGTAGACTGACCGGTAAATCGAGAGCTTCGCTTTTTGGCTCAGCTCTCCCTTCACCACAACGGACCGGCACAGCGCCCCCATTACTGCGGCAGCCGCACCGATCCGTCTGTCGATCTCCCGCTCCATTCTTCCCACACTGTGAACAAGACCCCGAGATACTTGAACTCCTCCACTTGAGGCAGGAATCCCCTTACAACCTGAAGAGGACAAGCCACCCTTTTCCGGTCGAGTACCATGGCCTCTTACTTGGAGGAGCTGATCTTCATCCCAACCGCTTTACACTCGGCTGCGAACCGCCCATGCGCATGCTGTAGGTCTTGGCTAGAGGGGGCCAGCAAGACCACGTCATCTTCAAAAAGAAGAGACGAAATCCACTGGTCCCCAAACCAAACCCCTCGGCCCTTGGCTGTGTCTAGAAAAATCCTGTCCATAAAAGTTAGGAACAGGACGGTGACAAAGGGCAGCCCTGCCGGAGCCAACATGCACGGGAACAGGTCGACTTGCCGGCAATCGGACCAAACTCCTGCTCCGACTCGTACAGGGACCAGATGGTCCCCAATAAAGGGCCCCCGATTCCCCATTACTACTGGAGCCACCCTCAACAAGGCCACACGAGGGAGGGACACAGTCGAATGCCTTCTCCAGGTCACAAAAAAACACGTGTGAACCGGTTGGGCAAACTCCCATGAGCCCTCAAGTACCCTGTAGAGGGTATAGAGCTGGTCCAGTGTTCTACGGCCGGGACGAAAAACCCACACGGCTCCTCCTGAAGCCGAGGTTCGACTATCGGCGGACTCTCCTCTCCAATACCCTGGCGGTAAGCCTTACCAGGACGGCTGAGGAGTGTGATCCCCCTGTAGTTGGAACACACACCTCCGCTCCCCCTTCTTATGAAGGGGGACCACCACCCCGGTCTGCCAGTCCAGAGTACTGTCCCCCACCGCCATGCAATGTTGAAGAGGCGTGTCACAATGACAGCCCCACAAACATCCAGAGATTTGGAGGTACTCAGGGCGGATCTCATCACCCCCGAAGCCTTGCCACCGCGGAGCTTTTTCAACCACCTCGGTGACTTCAGCCTGGGTGATGAAAGAGCCAAACCCCAAGTCCCCAGCCTCTGTTTTCACCAGGAAATGCGTGATGGCAGGATTGAGGAGATCCTCGAAGTTACTCCTTCCACCGCCCGATAATGTCCCCAGTCAAGGTCAGCAGGCCTCCCACCCACACTATAAAACAGTGTTGGCGAAGCACTGCTTTCCCCCTCCTGAGTGCCGGTACGGTTTTGTTTGCAGAATCGCTTCGGAGGCCGATCGAACCCGGTAGTCCTTCTCCATGGCCCTCACCGAAATCCTCCCAGGCCGAGTTTTTGCCTCTTGCCACAGCTCGGGGCCCGCAGCACGTCTTGGGGCCTCACGGTACCCCGTCAGCCGCCTCAGGAGTCCCACAGCCAACCACAGATGTTAGGACTCCTTCTTCAGGCTTGACAGCATCCCTTACTGCCGGTGTCCACCACCGGGTTCTGGGAGTGCGACCCGCGACAGGCACCGCAGACCTTACGGCCGCAGCTATGGGCAGCAGCATCGACAATAGATGCGGAGACATGGTCCACTCGGACTCTATGTCTCCAACACCCCCGGAAATCTGGTCTCAAAAGCTCTCCCCGGAGGTGGGAGTTGAATACATCCCTGGCCCGAGGGTCCGCCAGGCGTTCCCAGCAGACCTCCACTATGCGCTTGGGCCTGCCAAGTCTGTCCAGCTTTCTCCTCCTCCAGCGGATCCAACTCACCACCAGGTGGTGATCAGTGGACAGCTCAGCCCCTCTCTTCACCCGAGTGTCCAAAAACCATGCGGCCAAAGGTCTGATGATACGACAACAAAGTCGATCATTGACCTCCTGCCTAGAGTGTCCTGGTGCCAAGTGCACTGATGAACATCCTTATGCTTGAACCATGGTGTTCATTCTATGGACCAATCCGTGACTAGCACAGAAGTCCAATAACATAAAACACACTCGGATTCAGATCGGGGAGGCCATTCCTCCCGATCACGCCTTCCAGGTGTCACTGTCGTTCCCACGTGGGCGTTGAAGTCCCCCAGCAGAAATAATGGAGTCCCCGGGGAGGGGCACTATCCAGCACCCCCGGACAGGGACACCAGAAGGCCGGGTACTCTGCACTACCGCTCAGCCCGTAGGCCGAACACAATAGTCAGAGGACCTATCCCCGACCCGAAGGCGCAGGGATGCAGACCCTCTCATCCACCGGGGTAAACCCAACACTAGACGGCTGAGCTGGGGCAACAAGCAAAAACCCACCCCCAGGCCTGCCGCTCACCCCGTGGGCCACTCCAGAGTAGAAGAGAGTCCAGCCCCTCTCAAGGAGAGGGATTCCAGAGCCCACGCTGTGCGTGGAGGGAGCCCGACTATTTCTAGTCGATATCTCTCGACCTCCGACAAGCTCAGGCTCTACCTTCCCCCCAGTGAGGTAAACCATTTCCACGTCCCTAGAGCCAGCCTAAGCATTCCGGCGATCGGGCCGCTGAGGTCTCCACCTTTCGTCGCCACCAATCCTCTTTGCACCAGTCCCTCACGCGTTCCCCCTGCTGGTGGTGGGGGCCCACTGGGGGATGGCCTCGCGTCTCTCGTTCGGGCTGCCCGGCCGGCGGGTCCCGCGAGGAGCAAACCGGCCACCAGGCGCTCTCGACGAGTCCCAACCCCAGGCCTGGGGCTCCAGGTTGGGACCCCGGCTCCAACGCTTTACCGGGCGACGTCACGTGCCTCGATCTTAGTGGTCTCTATGAAGGATTCTTGAACCGCTCTTTGTCTGACCCATCACCTAGAGCCTGTTTGCCATGGGAGACCCTACCAGGGGCATTTAAGCCCCCGACAACATAGCCTCTAGGATCATTTGAACACTCAAACCCCTCCACCACGTTAAGGTGGCGGTTCAAGGAGGGGTGTAACAAATCGACATATGCACCAACATTCCAAAACA
The DNA here is from genome assembly GCA_036173005.1 of Crenichthys baileyi. NCBI lineage: Eukaryota > Metazoa > Chordata > Actinopteri > Cyprinodontiformes > Goodeidae > Crenichthys > Crenichthys baileyi. The sequence goes on from JAHHUM010001499.1 coordinate 503,344, forward strand.
ACAGGATATGCCCACTGAAAACAGTGCAGACACACGTGTGCTTCTGTCCCGAGACGCTGCGCGGGACGACAGAAATGGAGAGTATAAACCAGGTTAAACTCTGCTATAAACTCCTTCACAACCTTATGCTTGACCTGTCTGGTGTGCTTCTTCATCTTGATGCTGTTTCTTCGCTAATGTTCTCTCACAAACCTCTAAAGCCTTCACAGAAAAGCTGTAGTTATACGGAAATCAAATTACACACCAGTAGACAAATTATCTGACTTTTTAAGGCAATTGAGTGTACTTGGTTTTATTTCAAGCTATCGGATAGAGGGCTGAACATGCAAGCATCTATTTTGTAAAAAAAATTGAAAATCATGTATCATTTTCCCTTCACTAATCGTGCACTACTTAGTGTCTATCACATACAATTTCAAGAAAATACACTGGTTGTAATATAACAAAATGTAAAAGGTTTCCAGTCACTGTTGCGAGGCGCTGTAGCTCCATTTTAACCATTAAGAGGGATGCTGGAAGAAAAGGTTAAAAAAAATAACCTTCACATTTGAACATGCAGCAGAAAGCACAAAGCACAATAGCTCTGCTGTACCCGAGCCAGATGTAAATTGTGTAGGAAACCATTTGAAATTCAAAAAGGGAATCTACAAATTGAGCACAGAGCGTGAATTTTTCAAGGCAGTTGATATCGGACACTGATTGTGATTAATATTAGCAGCACACATGAAGGAATGTTAGGCAACCATGTAAAACTGCAGCCACTTCGTATTTTTCAACAACTATCCAATTAATAACAATCAGTTTGCGCTAATTCGCAGCATGCATTCCTCAGTAACTTATGTCTTTGGATGGAGGAGTTGATGAACACACTGAGGGCCCACATGTGATTTGTCACAACCGCTACAAAAACATTTGTCCTTATAGGTTAGGTTGATATGTTTAGGAGCAGATGCAAGCAGAAACAGATACAGTGCCTTGCAAAAATATTCATATCCTTGATACTTTCTTACATTTTGTGTTGTTGCAACCACAAACTTTAATACATTTTATTTGAATTTTATGTGACCAACACAACGTTGTTCATTACAGTGACATGGAAGGGAAATTATAAAATGTATTTTATATATAACAACCAAGAAGTGTGGCACGAATTTGCATTCTGTCTCTTTTCCTCTAATATCTACAAAAATAAATGTAGCACATGAATAAATAGTAGGGTTGGAACACGATCTTGTAGCACAAAGGAGGGAGATTTTAAGCTTAAAACCTTGAATGTGTGGTTGAGACACTTAGTTTGAAGATAGAAAGGGAGATCTTCCTGCTCTGCTGTCTAGTATTGACACCGTCTGCTCTCAATGCTCATCGGGGTGGCTGAAAGCTCACTTCACAACACCACTACCCCACCAGTAGGTCCCATCATTTTTAGATTGTTTGTCTGGTAGGGTAGAAAAAAAAGAAACGTTGATGAAGTAACAAACAAGGTCCAAAATACCCAGTGATCATTGCAATCTGCCAACTGTGAGCTGCTAAGACGCTAAAGCTGGTGTGGGAGAGTATCGGCACTATAGTAAAGTGCTTTTACACAATTTTTTTAATAAGACAGAACTGCATTTGATCCTCTGTAGCTCAATCTCTACAACAGCTACTGATCAAATCTGAACTGGATAATTCTACACTGAACAGGGATTCCTCAAAACCTAATTTTATATAAATCAAACACAAAAGGGAGCATTTTCAATACTTTTCTGGCATGAGGACAAACAAACTTCAATATACAATGAAAAGACTTGTCAAAACTGGACAATCATTGTACACTGATTACAAAGTCTTAACAAAAACTTTGTAAGACCCTTTATTTCTTTGTTTTACCAAGTTTATAGTTAAAATCTCATCTCGTTCTGGTGATCCCAGTATCGTGTATCATCAAGTCTCTTGAGCTGGATACATAGTTACACCCTAATAAATAATCCACCTGTGTGTTTGTATGGGGACACAGCAAACACGGGGGATGCTGCTCTGGTAAGATCAGACCAAGCTGAACTTTTTGGTGTAAATGCAAAATGCTTTGTGTGGCAGAAAAAGAGCACTGTGCATCACCCTGATTACATTGGCCCAACATTGACAAACGGTGTTGGCAGCATCATGCTGTGGGGATGCTTTTCTTCATCAGGGACAAAAAAGATGGTCAGAATTAAGAGGTAGATGGGGATTACTAAGTACAGGTCAGTCCTAGAAGAAAACCTGCAAGAGGGTGTAAAAGACTTGAGGACAGCCAGAGCTACAACAGAATAGTAAAAGTTGAAGCATATTCCTGTCTCAGAATGATCCAATCAAAATCAAACATAAATCTAATGAGGAATTGTAGCAAAAAGTGATGTTAAAGTGATGTTCACATATGCAACGCATCCAGTCTGACGGAGATTGAGCAATTCTGCAAAGAAGAATTGGCAGAAATTCAGTCCCTAGATGTGCTAAGCTGATAGAAACATACCCTAAAACACTTGCAGCTGTAACAATAGCAAAAGCATTGTATCTGGGGGCTAAATACAGATGCAGGCCAAAAATTTTATAAAAAATTGGAAATAAATGCACCGTCTTTCTTCTGGTTCACAATTATTTACTACTACGTGTTTGCCTGTCATATAAAACATAATAAAACACATTAAAGCTTGTGGTTGTAACATGGCAAATGTGAAATATTTATAAGGGAATAAACACACAATATAGTATGCTATATTACAAAGGCAAACTCAGATTTTACTGCTTGCGTGAGGAGATGAAAGTGTCTTAACCGCTATAGAGAGCCCTGCTGAGATGACTGCATGGATCAAGTTCTGCTGGTGCATCCATCCTTGCTTTCAGCCTACGGTCTTTACCGCGCATTTCCGGGGGCCCTGTCAACAGCTCCGGGAGAGTCTGATGGAGCATGTCAGCACCGACTATTCAGAAGAGCTGTCAACGCCAGATTTGTATGAACCATCTTTCAAACGGGGCACAAAACACAAACAAGTCCTGTGGGACACATGTCATAATACTGTGTCGGCCTTGAATTCCAGATGACAACAACAAGAAAAAAAGAGAAGCAATAACACCTTGCTTTTGTACTTTTTCAGTCTCTTCAGATTTTACTTCAGTTGTATTCCAATTAGGAGCAAATAGGCATAAACAAAAGCAGAAGCAATTTAGTTAAATACTCTTCTTCTCTCACGATAGTCTATATCAACAGTTCATGATGTTTGCCGTGGAGGCATGAAAGACTGGTCCTGTCATGACTCGTACGCTTCATGTCGTATTATTCTGATAATGAGCCATGTACGTGGCATGCATCTCATTCATGAAAGAAATAAAACCACATTACCTTGGAGCACTGCTTGTGATTCTGGCACCACACCAGGGAGCCATTATTCTGCAAACAAGAAGGGAAAAACATCATTATTCATCAGGAGAGACTATTGAAAATACATTTTCAACAATCAATCCATCAAAATGCAAAGACACAAGTCGGACCCTCTATTCTCCTGTCATGATGTATGTCCTCACACTGCTTAGCCTGAGGCACGGCCCTCTTGGTGATTGATTAGAGTAATGTGCAAGTCTGAGTCAGAGCGTCTCCACCCAAAGAAGTGGAGCGGGCTGCAGCGCACCTCTGGTCAGTTTCGGGAGAGCGCGGTGACCTCTGCATTTCTGAGGACTTGTTTGCTCTCTCAACACACGTTCCTGAAGTCAGCGAGGGCAAGGCTGATGTAAGCAGTCCTTAGTACAATGCACACATTTCATCTAATTGCTGTGAAAGTAGCACCTTTTGCCCTCCAACAAACCAAACATTTGGTTCACATAGTTACGTCTATTCCTAAAGCGTAAGCATATAAAGATGTAAGATTATCAAGTCAGGGTTCTCGCCAGCAGTTGTCATCGCTACGCTAATTTTTTATGAGCATGGCGGCCCTTTGACTGAGATCTGCCCTCTCTCTCCGTGTGGTTTTTATGTCGGCTGTAGCGCATGAGCTGAGTCTGCTCCCGCTTCCTTTCACCCTATGCGACCGCTAACGGTAAAGGTTTCTAAAATCATGTCAACTTCGAAGGGCGTCATATCATGACAGGCCTGCAGAAGAAAATCGCTACGCTCATAAAAATTCCTGGTGAGAACCCTGCAAGTGAAGGATCAGTAGAGCTACGGTGAATTGCTTTGTTATTCTTTGTCAAACAAAACAGTGTCCAGCCTTTTAGTCCAAGATGTTTCCACACGTGCACTGGTCATTTCGCCCTAACCCTATCTGTTTCACATACATAAATGTGCTGAATGCCATAGGTCGTTTGGTGCAGACCTTCCATTAATTCATACCCCCCAGGAGGATGATTTAAAATTAAAATGTCATTTTCTATTTCAGTCATACCGAAATGTGGCTATTTCATTTCAATAAATAATATGTACCTTTGAGTAGGCTCTAAATTATTATAGTTTAATAAAGGGTCCTAATCTGTTACGACCCTGAACATGAGCAGGTTGTTATAAACTATTAATAGCCACGAACATTACTGTCTGATAATCAAGCACCTTTTCACTGGAAAAATGTGCATATCACCTGTAAGAGGGGCGGTCGTGATTTATATGTCAGCTTGCTTTCACTCCTGATTACATGAAAGATTGTTAATGAGACTCAATTCCCTGACCACGTGTCTAAGTCAAGTCCCAAGTCTTTATAGTACGAGTCTAAGTCAAGTCTGAAAGTCTTTGCTTTAGGGTTCGACTCAGGCCTGAGTCTGAAACTTGAGTCACTATCTCTTGTGGACATGGACATGTACCCTGCACTAAATAAGCAGGAGTGATTTTTAAACGTTTCCATCATTGATTAATTTTAAAATAAAGGATCAATCAAGGGTAACTTACACCCAATGAGGATTATTTGTTGAATAGACATCGAACAGATGATGTCGCCTCTCATCTAAACAACATGAAATTAAAGGTTGAAAAGTGTCCACAAGAAGGTCTATTTATTAAGTTAAACAGTGTTTCTGAATGATCGAATGGGCTAACCAAGCGTGACCTGCAGTGTCTTTTCTTGGGCTACTTTTGGACATAGGCAAAAATAGTCTAGTTTTCAACATATTTTCTAGGCTAAATAAAGACTGACCCACTTTGAATAGCTCTAAGAAGATGTACATGAACATTAGGGGTTTGAAGGGTTAAAGTTTCTTTAGCAGCTACAATTTAAAGGATGTTTAAGAGTTTGCTAAAGCACCAAAAACTAATTTCATCACCAAAAGACTACACATTTTAAACATTAATAGAACATATGATTCAACAGTACAATCATAATGCTGATTATAGCCTCTCTGCTCCCCATTTTAATTCCTCTAAAAGACTGATGAGTGAAGAAATGCATATATTCCGAACAAAGTTTGCTCTAGTCAATGACCTGGAACAGGGTTTGGGATTTGCATGTTGCCTGTTCTCTCCATAAAATGAAGCTGTGAAAAGACATCCAAACTTCAGGGATCTGAAAGCAAAGGTTCTGCTTAGGTTCAATGTCAAGTTCAAAGCCTTTTCTCACAATGTAATCCAGAAGAAATTTCCCATGAGACCCTGGCAGGGAAGTTATCATTACAGGGGTTTAATTTGACATCCAGTGCCAGTAAGTGTTGTGCTTTTAAAGTCAAGGACAGCGGTCAAATGGCTTCAAAGGGATCCCTGATTGGACAGTTATGCCTTGAGAGAATCTCCCTCACAAAAAGTAGCAGATAAGGATGAAATATTGTAAAAGTCTGAGCACTAATGAGAGTTGGGATTGTTGTTTTTGTTACCAAACGAAGCTGAAATAGGAGCTCATTTGGCTCAAGGGTTTGTTGTGCACCCGTACGTTTTCAGTACTTTTGGGTGACATAGAACACCTGTGCTCTGGTGGGCCAAACGTAGATAAAATCATGGTTTATTACGCACCAGTGCATCATATTGATCAGCATAGTGCGAGCGAAGGGCTTGTGGAGTTCACAACGAAAGAGTTTTATTTAAATTTTCAATGAAGAGACCCACCGAGCCAAACCCCACTGGTGACATGACAAAAATAAAACTTAGACATTTACACTGGCAAGCAATGCCTTCGAATAATTTATACAGATTGTCACAACTGTAGACCGCATCCTAAATCATCACTCTGACGCCTCTCTTTGCCCATCCATCAGCAAAGACAGGGCCAGATCCACAAAGGAGCTAATTTTGCTGTGTGACAGCATGCCCGTTACAGAGAGCCTCAGCAGGATGTTGCCCCAGCTGTCCAGACCTGACCCCACCATTTCAGGGACCAACGAGGGAATAATTATAGGTCAGACCTTCATCCCTCTGACTCATCACGACATTCCTCCGCTCTTCGAACATTATGCAGAGCTGAGGACTGTCAAGGACTTCAGCGAATGAATTCTTTCCAGATATTCTACGCTGCAACGGTGGGGGTGGGGTCAAGGGGATGTGGCTGAGCAGGGGGTCTAAGAACATGCAAAGGTGAAATAAGCTGTATTGGTGACAGTTGAGTGACTAGAGGAGTATGTAAAGAGGACATGTATCACAGAGATTCATTATGGGTGTTGTCAGCGGACGAGTCTGAGCAGGTGGCCAGAGGCGTGCTGCATTGTCTAGAACACTGAGAGGAACTGAGAGGACAAAACTCCTTTCATCTTTGAGGATATCAGTCCTCCTTTTGAAAATGTAATTATTCTTTTCTTCTGGGCTTTTCACTAGGATTATATGCATCCCCTTCTTTCATTTGGTCTTGCCTATATCATTTCCCACCTTTAAATATTGGAAAGCACCCTGTGGTCTATAGGACCTTGTTGAGTTTTGGCCAGGTAGAGAGGAGACATGGCTTCAAAGGAGAGCCAATGTGTCTTTTAAAAGCTAACGAGTCCTTAGATAACTTTAGCTCCATCACTTTAAGATAAAAGGCCTAAACTTATAAGAAATTTCCACTAATATCAAACCATAAAAAATAGTTAAGACGCCATTTAGAAGACAATGTAATTAATTAGATTTGTAGTTAATTTATTTTGATTAATTGCACTTTAAGTACAGTTTTATGAAATAGCATTATTTGACACAACAGGGAAGGTGTACTATCCATCCATCCATCCATCCATCCATCCATCCATCCATCGTCTATACCTGCTTATCCTTACAGTGTGGGATGGGGGGGGGTCTATCCCCGGCACTCAATCGCAACAGGTGGGGTACACCCTTGACAAGTCGCCACTCCCTCAAAGGGCATTGCAAAAAGAATGGACAAACAAGGATGCACCCACACACTCACTCCAAAGGGCCATTTAGAGAGACCAATTAACCTAATATATGTATGTTTCTGGACTGTGGGAGAGCACGCACATGCATGGCGATTACATGCAAGCTACATACAGAAAGAACCCTAACTCTAACCCAGGCACGGATTGGAACCTGGGGCCTTTAACTGTGCCACCTTGCAGCCAGCAAAGTTTTTCTTATTTAGGGAAAAGTTTGTTTAACAACTGAATCAAATGAGATGTGAGGAGCTTTTTAAAAAGAAACTGTATTTTCTATGGCACATCTGTGGTTAATTCAACTGGTGAGAGAGTGACAGAGAGCAAGACGTTCTGGAGATAACAGGAAGGCTGAACCAAGTATAACTTGGAAAACAGTGGCAGCCTTTTGAAAATCTCAGAGATAAGGTAAGAATTTACCTTTTTGACTGTATTTTTAGTAATGTTAGCCCATGCTACAGTGCCAGTCACTTAAAGGGGACATTTCATGCAGAATTCACTTTTTTATCCTTTAAATTTATTTTGTTGTGTACTGTATTTAAAATTTGAATTTAGTCTTTCCAGGTGCTGCGGAGATATCTTTATATTCTGTTTGGGTCATAATTTTCAGTCTGTTCAGTTTTCTCTATCATTGGTTATGTTTTTCCAACTGTTACATCACAGTATTTGCTGCTGAACAGCTGAATAAAGTCATGGATGTCCAGCTGATTAATTTCGCGTATGCGCCATATTTATTGCTGCGATTTTGTATTCCAAGTATGCCTATGCTGAGAGAAGGATAAGTTCAGTTCGGTTGTTGGGTGTATTAAGCCTCACAGTTCATTAAAGCGTTCCCCAGCATCAGAACCTCTTCGAAGTGCCTGGTTAAATGTAATTTTTCATGGAAATATAGCACTTCAGTGAGGAAATTTCTCTTCGTCTGCGTGAAGCACTTCAACGACGAGTACCTTCAGCAACCTCTGCCAGTTTTAAGGATTTGCTGAAAGATTTCATCTGATTAAATCAGTTCCTTCTGTCTATGGAAACGATGGACACAGCAAAGCGGTGAGCTGCAAATAACGCTAAAATGACAGCAAACTTTATTTTAGACATGAATTTATTGTGTGTTGATATGACGTCCTGGCCATTGTGTTGATAGCAGTAGCATCGTGCCTTCTGCTTATGTTAGCGCTGTGTGCTGCTTTTAGCTCCTTGAGGACAGAACCGTCCTGCGTGTTTTGAATTAGTATTATTATATTAACGGTTGTCCATTGTCTTTGCAGTTTTGTCTTGTTTCTGCAGTGCTAGATAATTGTTCATATAGACCACAACTGAATGGTTTAAATGTAAAGAGGAAGGAAGCATGATATGTCTAAAGACATTTTAATCATTTTAAATCTCCCACACAAACTCTTTTGCCTCTGCTCCTAAAATAAATAAAAAACTACCACTTATGGCACGAAGGGTTGCAACATTTTCAGTGCTGTTCTTATATCTTTTTTACATTATAGTTCATAAAGAGAAATCGGGTTTGGCCAAAATTGGTCTCGACAGGGTAAAACTTTACAAAAACTGAGAATCCGAAAGTAGCCACAAAAATTTGCAGGTGAATCAGTACATCTGACATTTAATCATCACTGCCATAAATATTACAAAATTTTCTGATAAAATATCAGATTTATTTTGCCCATCCATATCTGGTAGGGACGTAAGATTAACATCCCTACCACAAGATGGCAGTAATGTACCAAGCTGTTTGCCAACATATACTTTTCTGGGTAGGGGTGCTTACAAAGTTAAGACTACAGAACAGGTAAGTAGGGAACGGGGACCCAGTCCATACGGATACACTAAACAAGCAGAAAATAAAGGACTTATTTTACACTTCGTCCCAATCAGACACACAGCTAATAGCTCTTAAACATAAAGCCTTAGCTAAGAGTAGCTCTAATTAAGATAAACATGATAAATTAATGCTCAAATTCATATTGAGCTAAGATTCGGTTAGAATTTTTTTTTTTTTTATCGAAACAAGTCAATCCCCCGAAGATAAAGGATAAAGTAGGTGTGAACGATGTGAGTCCTTCCACTAAGTTTTCAATTAATAGTAATTATTTCTCAGGGCAGGACCTTCTGAATGTGAGGTAATATGAGTTAACATACAAAGGTGCTTTTCAAACAACTTATTTAAAGTTGTCTGCACATTGGAATGAGGGCAATTTGTCAGCTGAGGTAGGTTGGGTGTAGCAGCGCTGAGATTTAGAGACAGGATCGTCATGTTCCTAGAGCATACACACAGAGAGGTTAAGCCAAGCGACATAGACCTCTATTCATCTGTTGTCTTCACTGACGAAAAACGCCACGCATGAGACGAGCACGCGAGACGAGGGATGTTGTTTGATTAGGTTGTTTCATATCAAACAACTGGACGTGGAAAAAACTACTTTCCAGTTTTTCTGCTTTCTCTCAGCCTGAAACACAAATCCGTCAAGTGAGATGCTTAGATTTTTACTGTGCCGCCTATTGGAAATTAATGAGTGAATTTAAAATGTGTGAGATTTTTTATTGCTTTGAATGTAATAACAAGAGCTCACGGACACACCTTGTTTTTGGCTTCACACATCCCCACATAAATAATCCACTACAAGGCCGATGCTTTCAGAATACATTACTGCACGGGGCTCCCAGCTCGCTCTTAATATTTAAAAGTGTCCGAGAGCTAATATTTATGGTTGGGGGTTTTACCCCGGC
>JAHHUM010001500.1:0-36118 GCA_036173005.1 Crenichthys baileyi
GAAAATTTTTTTAGAGCAGTCCTCATCCAAAAGTACAGATGGGTTGCAAGGCATGGGATGAGGCAAGTAAGGAGCTTATCAAACCCAGAAAGAGAAGTAGAAGAGGACAGATCTAAAGTGCCTTGCAAAAGCAAAAATACCCTTTGACTTTTTTCAGATTCTTTCATGTTACAGCCACAAACATGTATATGTTTTATGGGAAAGTTTTAGAATAAACTAACACAAAATGGTACATAACTTTAAAGTGGAAGGATAATGAAACATGGTTATTGAATTTTTTTACCTAATGAAAATACTTTATGGAACTACTTTTTACTGCTATTATACCTATGAGTATTTAGGTGTTACTTGCTATCATCTTGACATGTCTAGAAACTAAAATGTTCGTCTTTTTTCTTTACAAAATAGCTCAAATTCAGTCCAGTTCGATTAGGAGTGTTGGTGAATACCAATTCGATTTTGGTCTGGACTTTGACTGGACCTCTAATAGATAGGATTTCCCTATATTTCATGAAAAGATCTATCAGTCTCCCATCAACACTGACCAGCTTTCGTGTCCTTCAGAATTTTCTGACTTTTATTTGTAAAAAAAACATTTTAAAAACATGTATCAAAGCCTGGAATCAGTAACATTTCATTTGCAGAAAGGTGCAAATGAAATGTTACAGATTGTTCCCTCTGAAAATGTGTTTAAACTAAGGGTTGGATTAAAAGAAAAACCTGCTGTCTCAGATTTTGCTCCTGCAATCAAAAACAACCTTTAAACAGCTTTTTATTCAAAAATAAAAAATCTAAACATTGTATCACTTTCATTTTATTGTATAATTGTGCAAATCTTAGCTGGTATTGTTCATGAAATCCCAATGAGAAACATTCCATTACATTTTGCAAAGCAACATTAGTGTATTATAGCTTCAGTTTTTGTGGTAACAATTCACTTTATTCTTAGACTGTCGCTCAGACTAATCTGATGCATATTAATAAGTGCAAAGTGCTTTAATATTTCTCTTAGATCCCTGTTTAATAATAATTATATTTGTTTAGTGTTAATAAAGCTGATTAACCTCTGCATAACTGCTTCTCATCAAATCTGAAGAAGTACTTAAACATCTAGACAAACAAAAGATTAGCACTTGATTGCTGTTGTACTCATGCCACCAGCTTCTTAGGATTTTCCAGCTTTAAGCAACCCTTCACTCACCACGGGGATCCAAACAGTCAGGAAACAGTTGCTATAGATGCACATGTTCACAGTGACAAGCAGATGGTGTAGCTCATCACCTAATTTTTTCTCTTAGATGCACCTATCATAGTAAATTCACATTGACACCTAAACTTATTTTAATCCTTTGGTGTTCTTTCACATAAGTAAAACCCATGAGAGATGAACAGACTTCTCCATACAGTTGAATGTTTCCACAGCTGGATACCTATGGTTTTCTCATCCGGAGCCAACTGGAAACAGGAGTTGATCTGTGAACTTTCATCTGTTGACGAAAACGGGTCCCAGTCAAAGCGATGCGGGCATGAGGGATGTGCATAAAACGGACACGATGTTTTGTTATCCTCCCAAAGGTCCCACCGTAACCTCCAACTAATACCCACTAAATTAGATTTGTTGATTCTTTCATTATGGCTGACAAAGTTGGATTAGATTTACCTCCAACAAGAGACAGATGGAGCATACCAAACATCTGTTGGGGTAATGATGAGAGGATAAAAAAGGGAAGGCCTGGAAAATATTTAAGTAAAACGGTAAAGAATCACATTAGGAAATCCTTAGAACAATACGTTGAATTGAAGAACATGAAAAGGGTATTTTTAAATTGGAATTAAGAGAGTAAAAAGAAGCATATACTTAAAGTGCATTGCACTTCATTAACTGATATTTATTGTTGTTGATGCACATAAGTCAGGGAAGAGTTATAGGACGATTTCTGATCAAGTTAATCAATCTACAAGGGGTGTAGTGAGATCTCGAGTCACATGACATCGTGATACTAAAACACCACAATCATTTTATCTATCTAAAGTCATTTTCAGGAAGAATTATCTAGTTGGAGGCCAGCTCCATGCAGAGCTCCAAAATAATTGCCCTGAGCAATCTAAACCGGCCAATAAGCCATGCATCATCATGTGCCAGCAGGTCACTATGATCTCTGCATAAAAACGCTCCCTCTGACTTCTTTCATCCTCCAGCTTTGCCAAAGCCATCATTCCACAGTTATGCGCATCTTTACGCAGATATTTATGGACATGTGTGATTGTCTACAACTTGTCCACCGTAGGAATCATCAAACTTGGCTTGTTTGGAATTAATCTGCTGATCCAACACTGATTTTTTTTCAGTGAGAATGAAAGTGCCCCTTAGATTATTCACATGCATTTCATGCTCCTCAGCGCACAGACGATGAGCATTTCCATCTACAGGTGACAGAAACAGAGGAAGTTTCACAGTTTACATCCGACTGAGGTTGTTTCCATATTTTTTTTAGGTGTGTTACGTTATTGTATGAGGCCAAATGTGATTCAGTTTCATCACTGGTTTAAATAATTAAAGCTCAGACTCATTAAAAAAGCATCAAATTTGATGGCCCATGAATTAAATAAAGCTGAATGGAGTCATATTTCAGTGGATTTAGGTGAGTTTTAGTTTTCTGTAGTTTATTATTGTCGATTTTAAAAATTTGCGTGGCTTCTGCACATTTTCATGGAAGGTTAAAAGTTTGTGTGGATTTAGGCACACTTTCACGCAACGTTCATTTCTGTACATGACAAATTGTGTGCCAAACATTGTGCCGCAAGATATTTGTGCGTAAGCATGCTTCGTACAATGGGTCCCTGGTGAATGAAGTGTAAGCTGTTATTAGAGCCCATTTAGGAAAGTGTCTGCTTTAAGTTTGAAACCATGGTGCCTCTATTGTTAAGACTCTTATTTAAAAATTATAAAAAAAAAGAACCCTTTCTTGAGTTGGTCTGCTGGGTTACGTTCATGCTGGAATAGTTACAAGTCAAATAAATGTTTGATTTAGGTGGAAAATAAATATTTCTGTCTCTCAATAAACATGATAGCTATAGACTTGGGTTTAAATAGTACACAGAAACCACAAAACCATTAGCGCAATGTTTGAATAGACAACTATTACCATGGGGCTGTATGATGTTGCTGCTGGATTCGCATTGTTTCGCAGCCATGGGATCCGACTGATTCAGAGTCACTGAGTTTGGCACCAGCTAAACTACTTCGGATATTCTTTAAAATATTTTTTCCCTGGTGTTTGAAAATGTTTTAAGTCTATACGGGTGATTTCATAAAAAAATACTTTAATATCTATGCCATAGCAGGAGGTGGTGATAAGGTCAACATCAATGAAGATAATTCACCTTCATCGTTCCATGTGGTTTTAAAAAATCTGTTGTTGTTTTTTTTTGCTAAAATCCAGGTGTGTGGACAATGGACATAAATGCAGGTGAACATATCAGGTTTTGCAAATTATCTGTGTTACTGTGGACCGAAACTTAATCCCCAATGGTGGAAAGACTGAGGCATGGCTGAAATTTGTATCATGCAACAGGACAGTAATCCTAAACAAAAATGTAAAACAGGCTAAAAAGCAAAGGAAAAAGAAAAACAATGGACCCAGTCAAAGTCAGCCTAACAGAGCTATTTGCTGGGACTTTAAAACTCTATCTACACTAATGTGGATATTTAGGCTAAAAAAGTTAATGACTCAGAAAAAAAGAGTTACCAGAGTCAGAGAAAACCCGAACTACATTGTTTTGGGATAATCCAAAGCCTAGCATTGTCACGGTGTGTGTTTTTGCTTTGGTATTTGTTTATGTTTAGTCAGGTGTTTTCTGTTACTAGTGTGACTTATTTCTTCAGTCCTTGTTTCTGGTACCTTATTTGTTAGGTGTTCTATGTTCTGTTCTATTAGTTTTATTCTCAGATCTTTGTTCTGGTTTCCTTGGGTTTGTTTACAGTTTGTCTTGTCTGGCTCCTCATGTTCTCGTCCCTCCCTAATAAGGTTCACCTGCCCCTCTGTCTTCCTGCACGCCTTATCCACACCTGTGTCTGTTTTCCCTGATTACCTGCCCTTGTTTTATGTCCACGCGGTGTCGTTAGTCATATTTAGCCTGTCTTGCTTAGCTTCGTTGAAGTTTGTGCTGCGATCCAGAAACCAGGACTTTTTCATGAACTTTGTTACCTGGATCTCCTGTTAAGCCTGCGCCGGCACTTGTAAGTTGGCTCACCTCATTAAAGAGTGATCATCTCACCAGCTATCTCTGCTCGTCCTGCACCTCTGGTCCACCATCAAATTGAAATAATGACAAGCGTGGCTTCAGCCATGCTTAGGATCTTCTTCTTTTGATATTTCCGTTACAGTTTTTGGCAACTGCTGGCTCAACACAGGTATCAGAGAGTTCTAGATTATTGTCCCACAGACCCTGTAGACACAGAACAGTTTTTTTTTAACTATCAATAAATATTATTTACAAAAACATCTGGGGCCTGGAGATTGTGTTGCTCTTCCTGTGAGAAGTTGTTTTTGATTGAGTGATTAAATCAATGCGAATACAAATTCTGAATACTTTGTGGTCTGTTAGTGTGTTGAGTTTGCTGCTGTGATCATCACACTTTCTGACTGAGGTCTGAAGCCCTTAGCACTGCTGAGGATGCCTCTGTTTGTTGGTTCTGCATACATTAAAGGCCCTATTTATGTCTTTGCCGGAGGCTCAGTGAAAGAAAGGGATATGTAAGGGTAGAGGCTGGGCAGACAGGTTCTTGTGCTTCTGTTATATGGACTTTACATGAAAGAAAGTAGATTTTAAAGCGAACACATAAAGGTTGTTCAATTATTTTTTAACAATGTGCCAATCACACCTATTTTTGTAAAGCTCTGACTTCCTGATATGGATTTTAACCGCCAATTCCTCCAAAAAAGCTATTAGAAGATGAACATACATTTTTCTTTCGACTAGAAAACATCATTATTTATGTTCGGATCAAAGGCCACATCACGATGTGTGTGTGAGAGAGCAGAGAAGATTAAAATAGGGTTTCACAGTAGTTTTGAAAAATAAATTCTAAATCCTATATTATCAATTAACACAGTGCAGTTATTGTGACAGTGTATCATTACTAAAATATAAGTCTCCATGTGCATATTATAATAATTGCTGATGCTTGTCTTAACTGTGAGATTTCCAAAAGAAATCAACATTTCCAAATCCACCATGTGCAATCATAGAGAGACATTTGAAGCTCAAAACAGAGAAACCTTGCTGTAACATTCAGCCTTCGTGTTGCTGAACGTTTTGCTCTCTCTCTCTCTCTCTCTCTCTCTCACTCCATGAACCACAGACATCTCTTCCCTCAATAACAGTTTCAACACATAGGAATACTTGACCAGCAGACATTCAGTATGGTGCCGAGATGAAAATATTTGATTTCTGAGATTTTACCTGGTTAGACCTATAATCTTCAACAAGATGGGTTTGAAAGTCTAGTGCAGTGCTGGTCTGAGCATGTTGCTAAATGTCACTGATATGGTCCTGTCATAATGCTAATGAAGCACATATGTGATTACTGAATGTGTGTCAGCGAATCAGTGTGAGTCCTATTTGCTGTTTGACATGCTCTTGTCAGCACCATTAATAAGCTGCATTAACTCTGACCCAAGTTTGAGAACTGCTACCACTCTCATATTAAATGATTCACGAGGCCTTGAATTCATATTGGGAGGTCATTGTGGAAGCCCCTATCTAATCCATTCATATTCTTTCTTTAACCTAACCGAATCCCATTATCCCTCCTCTTCTCCCTACATCATTTTCTGCCCTCCTTTAAAAATTGTCACAGTGTGTGTCTTTATATCACTCTGGAAATCCATCTTTGCCCTTTACCCTTCCTCCTTCTGTCCTTCTCTCTTTTATTGCAGGACAAACACAGAGAATTCCTCAAAGATGTTTGCTAGCTTCGTTCCTATCATGCTGTATCTTCCCATGAGGTTGATAATTACCAGCAGCAGAGAAGAACTTGTGGCCCAGTTTAGAAAAGAGAAAAAAAAAGAGAGAAACCAGATTCTCATTTTATTTGACACAGAATCAAACATGACACAAGAGACACAGTCCTTTCATGCACCATGCAGTACAAGGGAACCTATGTACATACATGCACCCGATTAAGCTGTCTCTGTGCATGCATGCAGCTAAAAGAGAAGCAACAACGAGAACATAGAAGGAGAGTCCCGGAGTCCTGAAAACACAAACCGAGGAAAACCCCTGTTGTTTGGTTTCGGTTGAAGTAAGAGAATAAGAAATGTCCTTGGCTGCTCAGTCATGCAGCACCCACCTCCCAGTAATTACCCCTTACCTTATCAGGGGGAGCTCAGTTTAGCCAGAAAAAAAAACTGCTCAAATCAAGCAAGAAAAATACCTTAGCGAGACAATAACCAACACAGAGCCATACACTATGCTGATCAGTGGTAAAAACTCTGCTTCTACTTATTGTTCCAGCACAATTACATTGCAGAGACGAGTCTGAATGTCCTTGATGGCAGCCACGAGGCACACGGTGATTAGATCGAGTTCTTATGTGCTCTGACCTCATTTAAACAGAGACACACATAATTGGTGTGTAAAACGGTCGTACAGGAAGGCGAGGCACCGTCCCCCCCCTGCCCCCCAGGGCATTTTCAAGATGATCAGCAATGCTAAATGTTAATCTGATGAGGGGCATCCCTATGTAAACCTTGCTGGGGATTTTGCAGGGATAAAAACCAATCTCAATTTAATAAACAAAACACACTGTCAACTATGAGCTCTGATTTTTTATTAAAACTAATTTCTTAATAGTCCTTTTATCGTTTGATAAATTGTAAATTTATATGGCAGTACATATCTATAAAAATATATACACCCGTACAGATTTTCTTTTCATTTTCTAATGTCAAAGATAACCTGAGTGAAAACAAAACATTTTTTCCTAAATATGTTTTCATTAATTAATATAAAAAAAGAACTTTCCAGGCCAACCTATCTGTATGTAGAAAAGCAATTCCCTAAACCCAATGACAGCTTATGTTACCCTTGGTGGCAACAATTGCCATCAAGTGTTTGTGATTAACTAGCAAGGAGGTTTTTTTACAGGTTGTGTCACAGCATCTCTCAGATGCTCTCAAAAGTCCTCACTCTGACTAAGCAACTCTGAAATCTTAATTTTGCTGTTTTTGAGCCTTGCAGAGACATGCACATTCCAACTAGTTCCTCTTTTATCTTTTCTATCTTGCCAGTCTACAACATCATTATGTTTTTTTAGCAAATGTGAAATGGACCTTTGTGTTTAGCAGTAGTTTTAGCCTTAAAACTCTCACAAGGATGCCATTTTGCCCAGTCTCCTTCTTATTGTTAAATTTTGAACATTGACCTTAACTAAGGCATGTGAGGCCTGGAGCCCTTTAAATGTTGTCCTGAGTTCTTTTGTGACATCCAGAATGAGTCATTAGAGGACTCTTGTACTGATTGTGGAAGGCCATGCAGTGAGGTTCCCCACTGTTCCAAGTTTTTTTACATTTGTGAATAATTACTCTCAGTGTGATTTGTTGGACTCCCAAAGCCTTAGAAATGGGATTGCAAACCTTTTCACACTAATAGATGGTAATAACTTTGTACCTCATTTGTTGATTAATTTCTTTCCGTTAGATCATGATATGTTGCATTTTGAGATCTTTTAGCCTACTTCATATTGTCAGACCTGTTCTATTAAAGTTATTTCTTGATTGTACAGGTCTGGCTGAAATCATTCCTGGATTTAGCTGGTGAAGTTAAACTTAGCGTTGTGGTTAATCACAGGTAATGCATGATTTATCAAAGGGAGTAATTACTTTCAAGATGGTGGCAGGTTGGTTTTAATAGCTGTTTCCCTAATAAATGAAATAATAGTTTGAAAACTACATTTTGTATTTATCCTGGTTTTTCATCTGTATTATAATTTGTTTGATGATGTCAAACATTAAAACGTGATGAAAAGGCAAAATCAAATAAATTTGCAAGGGGCAGATACTTTCTCATGACATTAAATCTTAGCAGTAGTAACAACATACCTGTACATTGTAGCATTTTTGAACAAATATCAATTTTATTGTTAGGTGTGAAAGAAAATTTGCTGTACAATTCACACCTTTTTCAGAAGTTACATAACTTACTGCAAGAGACCACACTCTTTTCTGCATGTAAGCTGCAAATCCCATTTTGCCTCTTGTGGGAAGAGGTCACTTGGATACAAGCCCACTGATGAGTCAACATGTTGTTGGAAGTGGCGACAACACCTGTGTGCAAATGCACATAAACAGACGTTGAGCTCTCTTTGACCCACTCTCCGCTGACCTGGATAAGTGAATGTTTTCTATCACTCAAGCCCATACTCGTGTCCCCGAAGTGATGAATGTAGAGACATGTATCTCCTCTGCAAGGCAAATACAGGGGCCACACATTGGGTTTCTGGCAAAGCTTTTACGCATAGGTTGTGTGTTCATGAAGGGAATAATAATCAGATGGATATATTACCTAGTGTTCAGTCGAGCAACATCACCAAACCGGTCCATATTTCAATTATTAACATAATGATGGATTTTTGAAAGAATACATGTGTTCATGCTCTTCATGGCAACAATAAATTGATAATTTAAATGGCCTTTCTTGATTCTTGATCTACAAACCTAAAATAGATTTTACCATATATGCATATACATATATATGTATGTACACTATATATACACTGAGAGTAAGTTAATTGTGAATTAAACATAATCAGTATTGTCATTGCAATTTTCAATATCGCAATTGTATACTAAAAGCATGGGTCCTTAACCTTGATCTGATTTTGCTAAATTCAAAACCAATTGCATAGAAAACATGGTTTTAATGCATTTACAGACCGAAAAAAAGGAGCTTTTGTGTTTGATGCATTAAGAAACAGGGAGAAAAACAAAGGAAATTGGGTGTTTTTGATCACGAGCTAATTGGTTGGTGAACCACTAGCTAAAACATTTCATCATAAAAGAGCAGTCTCTTGGCTCCTGGTGTTGCCTATGCACCGTTTCAGATCAATTTAGCATGGAGTACTATTCCTTCACTTAATTTTACTACTTCCCTGTTAAATATTATTTATAAATGGTTATTTAAACATTAAGATGAGTATGACATGTTCATGTGCTAAGCATCTGAGAAATGCTGCTAAAATCACAGTAAGAGACACCCAAAAAGCTTAAGAAAATACTCTGCTGTATACTTCATGTTTCGTCAGTATGCATGTAGTGAGTATGTTCTGTACTGGTAAATCTGAGGAACATGTAGCAGAGATTGAAAACAAAAGGAGAATGACCTTTTTCTGAACAAGTATAGGTTTAATAGCTGAGAGCAAATGCTACTCAAGCTCAGGTTGGTAAAACTGATGTTAATTCGTTATCCCAAACCCATATAAGTTTTGACCTCATTTATGACAAAGAAACCTTAAACAGGCACATGAGACACTTCTCTACATAAAAATAAGCAAAGTACCAAAGCATGGAAGGCTGGCATTCACTGTATTGACAGTGTAAATGTGTTTTCTTTGCAATCAGTGTTTCTTATGTCTTGTACAGAAACATGCATTGTATTTCCTATAGCTTTACCAATCAGCTTCTAGCCAATAGCCACTTATAGCCTAGAACAAATAATGAACCATTTTTGTTACAGCCTAAATTGCTTAAGGATGTGATGGAAATGAATTCAGATGCTACAAAAGGATCAAGAAATGCATGTAAATAATAAAATAATTATCTAAACGAAAAAAAAAATCATTTCTATTATATATTAAAGTCCCCAATGACTTATTTATCACCTTAAATTGGCAATGTTGATGCAAGAATGTGGAAGACGTCTTGCAGATTTTACTAAATCAGGTAAAGATTGCCTACTTAGATAAACTTGGAATTTCTGAAAACTCTTGAGTGTTAGTTATTGCAGGTAAGTTTAGTGCTGTTTTGATGAATGTTTTTAGGTTTAAAAGTCCCATATCGCTAATCATTTGCCCCTTGTAGTATACAACATTCTCCACCTTTGAGAAACCATCTTCATTACCCGCTCTGATTCCACTCATGGAGCAAACTGCATGGTGCACCCTTATGATGTACACACAGGGTTTTTTCTCATGTAAACAACTGTGTGTGTTTGCTAATCCATGCAAGTTAGACTGCTGTCAGAGTGTGTCACTATCTGACAGTTTCCTCCTAAAGTGTGCATAATGAGGAAAAAAGTTGACTTGCTGAATAAATTGCTTTCTTTCTACTCGGGGTTGGATGCAAACCGTCAAGTTTGGAAAAGTTTTACTTCATGCTTAACACAGGCAATTACGTTTACATGTAGCAAGGAGCGCAACCCAGCTATAGAGCTATTGCTCCCACAGGCATTAAGGAGGGAAGGATCTGAGTTTTTGTATTATCAGAAATGTATGTTTTTTATTTTTATTGATCTATTTTTGTGAAAGAGCCAAACTGGGGCTAAAACTATAAATCATTCTGAATAAGTAATTATAAATGTTTCTGTGGGCACTGAGAAACAGTGGTTTTGAAGCTAAATGAAAGCTAAACAAAATCCAAATACAGCAGCAAAAAATAGCCGCGGCACTGGTGGTGTAGGGGTTAAGCACGCGATCACATAAAGAGGCTATAGTCCTCAAAGCAGCCCTCAAGTCCCAGACCTGGCAGCCTTTGCCAAATGTCTCCCCATCTCTTTGCCCCTCCTTCCTGTCTGCCTACTGTCAACTGTTACACTAGTGCTGAAAAAATGTGAAAAAGTTCTGATGAAAATTAAAAAAAGAGATCATATTTCTCCTATTTTAGCTTCCCTTCATTGGCTCCTGTTAAATCCAGAATAGAATTTAAAATTCTCCTCCTCACATATAAAGCCCTTAATGATCTAGCTCCATCATACATCAGAGATCTGATTGTTCCATATGTTCCTAACAGGGCACTTCGTTCTCAGACTGCAGGTTTACTGGTGGTTCCTAGAGTCT
The DNA here is from genome assembly GCA_036173005.1 of Crenichthys baileyi. NCBI lineage: Eukaryota > Metazoa > Chordata > Actinopteri > Cyprinodontiformes > Goodeidae > Crenichthys > Crenichthys baileyi. Next base: position 11,057 of record JAHHUM010001500.1, read on the forward strand.
CTAGAAGTAGAATGGGAGGCAGATCCTTTAGTTATCAGGCTCCTCTCCTGTGAAACCAGCTTCCGGTTTTGGTCCGTGAGGCGGACACCCTGTCTACTTTTAAGGCTAGGCTTAAAACTTTCCTTTTTGATAAAGCTTATAGTTAGAGTGGCTTAGTTAGGAAGACTTCCTCCCTCCCTGTTGGATGGAGTAAGGGGGAGTCAGGTTTAGCCTAAACCGGCTCAGTTATGGTTGAGGTGCAAACACACCCTCCATTTCTGCTACCTGTATGACCCCCTCTCTTTTCCAGTGGTTATAATCAGTCTGACAGAGAGAGGTATCCCAATCCTTGTGGTTTTTAGTATAACAATGACCATCAGTGGGACCCTTTGTGGGTTGCCTTTAAGTGACATTGTTGAAAATAAGCGCAGTTTAACTAAATAATCTGAACTGAAACTTTCTATGTAGTTATGCTGCTATAGGCTTAGGCTGCTGGAGGACATAATGACTACTTTCACCCTCTTTGCTACATTCTCACACTACTCTCCAATTTTGCATTATTTGCTGTTATTTCAGCTTTTAACTTTATGTTCTCTCTCTTTTCTCTTCCTAGAAGCTTCACCTGGCCTGACTCTGTGTCTACCTGTGACACCTTTCTGGAGAGGGGCATTGTCCAAGCTTCTGCTGGCAACAACTTAATGCTCACCCTCTACCGATGATCCACATGGCCCTATCTTTCAGTGTTTAACCCTTTCTCTCTCCTAGACATGGCGATTGACTGAACTTTTACTGTGACCAACTCTATGTGCTCTCTTTCAGACTCTAGCCTTGAAAACTGGCTCAGAGTTTATATGTTCTTTCTTTCTAGGTGAAACGACTAAAGGAGCTACATCCATTAACATTTACCTTTTCCTTCCCATAGAAAGTACTCCTGGATCAGTGCTTCTTTGTTCTCTTTGTGTCTCTGCTCTGTTCTCTCTAACCCCCAGGCGGTCGTGGCAGATGGCCGCTCACACTGAGCCTGGTTCTGCTGGAGGTTTCTTCCTGTTAAAAGGGAGTTTTTCCTCTCCACTGTCGCTACATGCATGCTCAATATGAGGGATTGCTGCAAAGTCAGCGCCAGTGACTGTCTACTGTCTCTACATGCTCATCCAGGAGGAGGGAATGCTGCAAGTCACTGACTGGATACAATCTGCTGGGTTTTCTTAGACAGAAAAACTTTTCATCCAAATTGAATAAATAACTAACTCTGACTGCACTGTTCAATGGTTAGGACAAATTGGAATGTATGTACCTGACTTTGGTGAAGTGCCTTGAGACATGTGTTGTGAATTGGCGCTATATAAATAAAACTGAATTGAATTGAATCGAATTAAATTAAATTGAATAGTTCAAACAGGTGCAGTTAATACAGGTAATGACTGGAGAACAAGAGGACTTCTTGAAGAAAAGCTAACAGGCCTGTGAGAGCCAGGATTCTTACTGGTTGTTAGGTGATCAAATACTGATGTCATAGAATAAAATGCAAATTAATTACTTAAAAATCAAACAATGTGATTTTCTGGATTTTTGTTGTAGATTCCATCACAGTTGAAGAGTACCTATGATAAAAATTAAAGACTTCTACATGCTTTGCAAGTGGAAAAACCTGCAAAATCGGCAGTGTATAAAATACTTATTTTCCCCACTGTATATTTTAAGTGTTTCAATTAGGTCTCCACGATATTAGGAAATCTTGCAATAGCTGTAATACTGGTAAATATTACAAGGAAAATAATACGTGGAATACATGCCTATTTTTTTTCTTTCCTCTTCTTCTCATGTGTTTCCATCCTTCTGTGACCTTTAGCATTTTGGGCAATGTCTTTTGTGTCCGCTATGAGCATCTACTTCTGTGAGACTCTGTCCAACTGACTAAATATTACATTATCATGTAATATGCAAGTTCACAAGACTTGGAATATATTAGCCAATGATTACTGTGCTCTAAACAGACCTTTGGATAATAATATTGCACACACTGTTAATGCAATGGCGATAAATCAGTCATGTTTTGTGCAGCCTTAGCCTCAACCAGCTTTGCACCTACACCTATTGTCCTGTATTTAACTTGATCGATCTGCATATTAACGCCAACCAGCTTCCCTCTCTCCGCTGAAGAAACGCATCCACACAGCATGATGCTGCCACCGCCCTTTTTAATTGTGGGCTTAGGCTATTGTTTAATCACTTAGTCCAGCTTTAAACTTCTCCACAGCTTTATCGCTGACCTGCCTGCAGTGTTCCTCGATCTTCATGATGCTGATTGTTCACGAATGTTCTCTAACAAAGCTCTGAGGCTTTTACAGCACAGTTGTGTTTATACTGAGATTAAATTACACATGGGTGGACCCTATTTACTAATATGTGACCTCTGAGAGCAAATGTTTTCACAAAATTTTATCAAGGGATATTAAAGTGTTTGTAAAGTGTGAAGGATGTGTTGCTTTTTATTCCAGTGTAAAAATGAAAATGTAGTTTCAATATTTATCAGTCTGCCTGTTGTATTTTTTTCAATCATTGTACTTTTTTATATTTCTGTGCCTCATTTTCTACTTTCCTCTAAAGTGACTAAATTGGAGTTTTTCCTGACATTATGTTTTATTTGTTCCACAGAAATTTACTATGCTGTGAGAGAAGACCTGTCCTGTTCAAAGAAACACCTGGTTTGGTACCCCTAATCTAATCGTACTGTAGGCTTTCAATTAAATTTCCAACAAATGTTTAACATCTTATACCCATGCACGTTAATCCACCACTCTTAATGACAGTACCTTCTCGTTCTTTCTCCCCTCTGCCCTGATCCTCTCATTCCTCTTTCTGTCTCACTCTCTTATCTCTCTTTCGTGCCTCTGTGGGGACGAGTAATGAAAGGCGTTCGTGCTCTAATTGGATGATGTATTTTGTTATTAAGTGAGATGAAAAAGAACATAACTCAAAGGTTATGGACTAAAAAAGCCGAGTGCGACCAGGAAAGGGAGAAATCAGTGACAATATTTTGACACGCACTTTTAAAAGAAATAGGATGAGGGGAGCTGCAGAAGCACGCACGTAACAATGGGAGTAGGTCACACTTTCACTGATGTTTCAACCCTGGCACAGTTCCTCTGAGAAATAGTGCTACAGATCTCATCATTTCCTCCCCTGCCACTCGTACCCTCCATGTGCTAGTCCAAGGAAGACTGGTAGATTAAGCTGTGCCCTGTAGGTATTTCTTCTGGGAGTGTGTGTGAGGGCATGGGAGGTGTTTAATTGAGGGGAAACTCTTGGATGACTCACTGCATTGCAGAGTGGAGTGTCCACACTAAACCTCCTCTCCATGTTTACACTTCTTGTTAAAGCTGCAGTAAAATATGACTCGTCTCTTCATTTGTTGGACTAAATGAAATTGTGCTGAGTTGTGTCAGAGCTCAAGCAGGATTCTTCATTGCTTGCAGATGATGAAGTCGTTTACCTCTTGGTTGCAGGGACCTCCATCCTGCTCTTCAGCACCCAAATCCCTGCATCATGTATTTTTTATTTATTTTAATTGTTCACATTACTTCATTATTTCATTGTATCTCTGTTAAAGCTCAAAGAGAATTTTATTTTCGTTATGTGTTTCTGAGTGTTTGAATTAAAGGCATTTGATCTTCCTTCTGATTCTTTAAGATATTTCCTTCTCGCTTCATAGTCAATCTTCCAATCAATTCCAGTCTGTTTAAAACTGATTTATCATAAAAAGAATTATTTCAAAAACATATATATATCTATATATCTTTCTCTCTCTCTCTCTCTCTCTCTCTCTCTCTTTCTCCCTCTCTCTATCTGTGCTCTTACCCTGCTAATATACAGGGGTTGGACAATGAAAGTGAAACACCTGTCATTTTAGTGTGGGAGATTTCATGGATAAATTGGACCAGCCTGGTAGCCAGTCTTCACTGATTGCACATTGCACCAGTAAGAGCAGAGTGTGAAGGTTCAATTAGCAGGGTAAGAGCACAGTTTTGCTCAAAATATTGAAATGCACATAACATCATGGGTGACATACCAGAGTTCGAAAGAGGAAAAATTGTTGGTGCACGTCTTGCTGGCGCATCTGTGACCAAGACAGCAAGTCTTTGTGATGTATCAAGAGCCACTGTATCCAGGGTAATGTCAGCATACCACCAAGAAGGACGAACCACATCCAACAGGATTAATTGTGGATGCAAGAGGAAGCTGTCTGAAAGGGATGTTCGGGTGCTAACCCGGATTGTATCCAAAGAACATAAAACCACGGCTGCCCAAATCATGGCAGAATTAAATGTGCACATCAACTCTCCTGTTTCCACCAGAACTGTCTGTCGGGAGCTCCACACGGCCGGGCTGCTATAGCCAAACCTTTGGTCACTCATGCCAATGCCAACAATCGGTTTCAATGGTGCAAGGAGCGCAAATCTTGGGCTGTGGACAATGTGAAACATGTATTGTTCTCTGATGAGTCCACCTTTACTGTTTTCCCCACATCCGGGAGAGTTACGGTGTGGAGAAGCCCCAAAGAAGCGTACCACCCAGACTGTTGCATGCCCAGAGTGAAGCATGGGGGTGGATCAGTGATGGTTTGGGCTGCTATATCATGGCATTCCCTTGGCCCAATACTTGTGCTAGATGGGCGCGTCACTGCCAATACAGCATCAATTCATCTTGGGAATGACATATACAAGTCCTGCGCAGGTCAGAGGGATTTAAGGTTTTCTTGCAGGATAGTGGCCAGGTCACTACGTGATATGGTGGAGGAAAAAACTTTTTCCTGACTCGCTCCCCCCAAAAACACCCCAAAGGGGCTCAATAATATTTAGATCTGGTGACTGTGCAGGCCATGGAGATGTTCAACTTCACTTTCATGTTCATAAAACCCAATTTTTCACAGTCTTGCGTGTTTTGGGAAAATGTCATCCTGAGACATTGGACCGCTTCAGGATACAAGTTTAAAAACCATGGATGCCCATGGTCCTCAAGAAGGGGTTCGGTAGTCCTTGGCAGTGAGGCCCATCTAAAACCAAATATTGGGCCCAAAGGGAATGCCATGATATGGCAGCCCAAAACCATTACTGACTCCACCCCCATGCTTCACTCTGGGCATGCAACAGTCTGGGGGAAAGCTTCTTTGGGGTTTTCCCCACACCGTAATCTTGGATAGGGGGGGGAAAAACAGTAAAAGGGGGGACTCATCAAGAAAAAATACATTTTTCACATTGTCCCACCCCAAGATTTGTGCTCCTTGCCCCATTGAAACCAATTTTTGATACATCACAAAAGACTTGCTTTTTTGGCACAGATGCGCCAGCAAGACGTGACCAAAAAATTTGCCTTTTTTGAATTTGGTATGTCACCCATAATTTTTGTGTGCTTTTCAATATTTTGAGAAAAAAGTGCTCTTACCCTCTAATTGAACCTTTCACACTCGGCACTGGTGCAATGTGCAATCAATGAAGGGGACTGGCTACCAGGCTGGTCAATTTAGCCATGAAACCCCCCAACTAAAAACAGGTGTTTCTTTCATTGTCCAACCCCCTTATATACATAATATAAAATATATAAAATATTATATATTATATATATAAATAATTATATTTTTAAAAATTAAAAATTATATATATATATATATAATTGCTTTTTTTCAGTAACTAAGATATTCCCCAAGATATTCCTGTCAGCACATTTGTATTGGTAATGTTGGAATTGTTTATCCAGCTTAATTACTCACTCTGTTGAGTAAATAACATATTTTTTTCTGAATCATCTTTAGAAGAAATATAGCAATTAGGATATTTCAAACTGGTTTGAAGCTGTTGGTTGGCATGGCTAGCATTACTATGTACTATACATGTGTATTCACTAGAGAATGTAGATCCTTGCCTTATCTGTAGGATTTCTAAAAGTTTGCTAACATTTCCAAGTCCAGCGAATTTCAAACAGACAACATTTGCTATTTTTTGTTCAGCCTTCCTGTTATCTCCTTTAAGTTTCGCTTTAAAATAAATCACAAATATGTCTTGACATAAAGGAGGAAATCCAGTTTCCCTTTTAATTTGTTTCTGACATTTCTGTGCTTCTTCTGGCTTTATTTTTAAACACCTCAATTATGCTGATACTGATTGTTGTTAGCGTGACCTGGTAGTACTGGATGTTCGAAAAAAAGATTGGATTTTTAGGTTTCTGTCCAGTTGGTCACCTGTCAAAGCTGTTCAATGTAAAGATAGGCCACTTCTAGTTAACTGTAGATCTCTAATAAATCTCTATAAATTTTTCTCAGTTTCAAGAAAAACTACTTTTGCATAGATGTGTTCTTGTTTGAGGGCCACTTTTACTGCCATCTTGAAACCAGTGTGTCTATGCATATGAAAACTTGCCTCCTTGTTTAGTCTGTTTTATGATGTGCTGTCTATTGATTTGCTTGAAATCACAATTTCTCTGTCAGGGACAAGATTTACATAAAAGCTTCTTTAAACTTTCTTAAAGCCTGGGTTCTAATCTAGTTAAGCCTATTCCTTCAAACACCCTCTGAAAACACCAATTTACATTAGACCAAATTACAATTTTTCTACAAATGGGCATGCTACAGTGTATAAAATTTTCAATACTTAACGACACGCCACTACAGATATTTGCTTTTGAACATGCAACCTGTTGAGTGGTCCCTCTTTTGAATAATCCATAATGATCGTCTGTTTTGAACGAGCTTGACCAAAAGCAGATAGCAATATTGCTGAACCATGTTTCTAGATATGCTTTTTAGTGGATACCTTAGCTTTATCCTGGAGTTGTAAAAGCTGGAAGGAACAACCTTCACAGGCATGGCTTTCTTAACATGTTCTTGAGGCAGTGAAGTAACTTTTCTAGCTGAATCATGCCTGGTTTTAATGCGGTGCTGCCTGAGAGCCAGCAGATGCTGAGATTTGGCTATTGATTTGCTGCTTTGTCCATTGTGAGCAGAATTTCTTTGACTTTATTGACATTCAACTGCACATTTACAGTGTATATTTGAGCAAGGCTCCAAATAAAAACAGAAAACAAGTACAAGAAAGACAGTATAAATATAGGTATATTCAATATAAAACATCTAAAAGAAACAGAACAACAGGAATGTGGCGGCAGACAAAAATATGACAGCAGACAAAACAAAAATAAAACAAAATATGTACAGAAGAAAGTATATGTAAGACAGTATGAATAATGCAAGTATCGGAAATAGCAAAATGTATTGTAACAGAGTTCACAGTGCCCATGTAAAGTGACTAGTGTTGTATGTATGGGAAGGGGGCATTATTGGGAATTCCTCTGGATGTGCTCTGAAGTACATACCCGTTTTATATGGCGTTAAAGCAATAACCAAATTATCTGAAAATGTGTGTTTAATGGTACATTACATTGTAAAATCAAACTGTACCAATCTTTTGATACAAACTGAGACATTTATGTCACCACTTCCTTTATTTAGGGTTGTGTTTTATGTATTTTTATGTATTATGAATGGGTTACGTTCTGTCAACATCTGTCTGCAGCATCTGTCTAATGTGTTGGTTTACTTTGTATATTTGCAGAGCCTCAACTAAAAGGCATTGTCACTCGCCTGTACAGCCAGCATGGATTTTACCTGCAGATTCAGCCTGATGGCGCCTTGGGCAGCACAAAGGATGAAAGCAGCGCATTTTGTAAGTGTGTTGGATTTTCTGTTTCTGTTTAGTTTAGTCATTTGCACCAGATACAAAAACTAAACGTGAGCACAACACCAGATTCAGGAAACTGCCTTTTTTGACTATCATATAATTGAAGAAGGGAACAGCGAATGCTCTCATTTGGAGCCTGCTTCACTGTGTGCATAAAACTAAACATAGCCACAGCAGCTGCCTGGTTGTGCAATAGGGGCCTTGAGGCTAAAGAGCTTTGGAAAAACTTTGGATTTTCACAGCTCAACTGACAAACGCGTTTAAATTAATACTGTTATTTTTGTCTTTTTATGAGAATGGAACATCTTGCCAAGGTGGCTGTCAAACTTTGGCAGTTTACTGTTACCTTATTCCAAAAGGCATGGATCACAGACAGTGAATCTCATTGGCTCTGAATTTCTCTTTCTGAAGGTTATTACCAATAAAAGGCAATGGCATTGTCACTGTCAAGATTAAAAGAGCACTGATCCTGAACTTTTGCAAAGAAAATGTGGTTTACAGACCAAAAACTGTTCAGCATTCTTCTCATGTCAGCTTTAATGGATTTGCTGACCTCCAGGACTTACAATTGAAACCAAACATTTACATACAGTGTATAAAAACACATACCCTTTTTTCTCTTTTTTCATTGATGGAGGGTCTTTTAAAATACATGCAGACAAATTTAAATCTTCTTAAAATGAAACATGAAGTATTAATCTTATTATGCAAGAGTTTATTTTTTTGTTGGAGAGGAGAGAATGTTCCTGTTGCTGAGAATACACCAAACATATCTAGATGAAAATAATAGAAAACCATCAACCTCAAAATTTATGGAAATTGTATCTTGTTTTTTTTTTCTTATGTTTTAACAGGGAAAACAGGCTAAATCCTTTTTCTGTGTTGGGACTACAATGATCTACAGATGTCCTTTTATACAGGAATCAGAATACTTTGTTTGATCAATAACATATAGTTCACCAGTTGAAAACAAACAATTTTACAGTAACATAGTTTTAGATTTCTCCTAAACAAAAAAAAAAAAAAAAACATTTGTGCCCCCCTCTGAGTATTTTTAACACGCCAGTTTTGGCCCTGAAAACAAACATTTTGGATTCCATTGATGTCATGCTTTGCCATTTGTGGTTGTGTTTTGTTTACCTTTTCCATTGTTAGGTGTTTTTCTGGTCCTTTAGACTTGTTGTTTACTTCTGTTAGTTATGACTTTCTAGATTCTTGTGTTTATGTGTTTTTTTTTGCTTCCCTTTAGGTCAGGTTTTTGTTATTTAGTCTAGTTTCCTTTTGCTCTGTTCCCCTTGTTAATTTTCCCTTTGGTGTAATCAGTCAGCTTCCCTCAGTTCGCCTGCAACCCGGTCCAAGACCTGTTTCATGTGTCGTCTGATTACCTGTTTCCCTTTCTCATTGGTTCATTCTCCTCTCCCCTCTGTTTAAAATACTTACTGGTTTCATTGTTCTTCCCTCGGTCCTCCTGTTAACTTCCCTGCTGTTTCCTGTTCCATATGGCTGTCTATGTTTTTAGAGATTCGTGTAAGTTCCGCTATCTTTGTTATTAAAGAAGAGCGATTCTTAAACTTACCATGCTGCTTCCAAGCATCTTTCTGCACTCCGGCTCCGTTCAACCACCCTTTATGACAACTGGTCTATGGAATTGAAATCAGGGCTTTGTGATGGCCACTCCAAAACATGGACTTTTTTGTCCTCAAGTAATTTTGTAACTAATTTGGCAGAATGCTTGGGGTCGTTATCCATCTTGAAGACCAATTTATGTCCAAACATTAACTTCTTGTCTTTCGTTGTGAGATGTTGTTTCAATATTTCCACATGATGTTCTGTCTATATGTATTTACTCAGGTTATAAATGTAAAGAAGAAATACTTTCACATACCTTATATTTATGATCAGTCTTGTTATTGGGTAATAACTGTTCAACTACTGCTACTGTAACTGTACACATTTACTGTGTTTGCTGTTTTTTTTAGTTGATGCTATTTTAGTCATTCTTCCAGGTTTAGAGGATGTGAAAAACACAATGAAGGTTACATGGTGTATGGTTTCCATACACATGAACTCTGAAAGGTCGCAGCTTTTGGGCTTATGAGAGATGCAGCATAGAGCGGTGACTTTGTTGGAGCCATTCAGCCTCCAACAAAGAACACATAATGTGTTGCTACACGGTACTGCAGTTTGTGTTCACAATCCTCTGACTTTTTCTCATTTCTCTTTGTCATGGTCTCTCTCTGTCTCATACTTTATTCCCTAATTTAGCACAGTTCAACTTAATTCCGGTGGGACTGCGGATTGTGGCAATTCAGGGGACGAAAACAGGGTTGTACCTCGCCATGAACGGGGAAGGATACCTCTATACCTCGGTAAGCTGAGACTAGACATCTTTAAGCATAAAGATCCAAAATGTGACAAAAAACTGTTTGCAACCATGATGCTATATCATTAAAAGCCAACTTTCCTGTTTTGACTATGATATGCATTTTCATACTTAGATCTTGATTAATTTGTCGCATTACAGAAGCCATCACCAAGCTGAAGTGACACCTACCCTTTAACAACCATCAAAACATTGTTACCAACAAAGCAAGAGAGTGAAGTACATTGTTCATTGTTTGATAGATCACAGTTGTTGAAACATATGACAAAAATTAACTTAAACAATTTCAATGCCTGCAGCTTTGATGCTTTGAGTGGTCGTGAGGCAGCTGCATAATGTCACTCGATGCCAAAAAAAAGAAACCTATGATGGAGAATATGATATATATGCTTATTAGGTGATGCATTGCTGTTCTAACAAAAACAATGCTCACTGTAATATGTAATATATATAGTCTCAGCAGTGCAAAGGATTAAAACCAGGAAAGATTACTGAGAAAACTGTTTAAATTAGTTGTCAGAGTAAACTTTTAGACTGCTCTGTTGCAGTGTGTGATTAAACTCCTGGGTTGCACAAAAGACTATTTAATGGAAATAAAAATGGCACCATCCCAAACAGTTAAAAAAAAAACTAAATATGAAGCAGCTGATGAATATTTCAGTTGGACAGTGTCACAATTCGGGACAAAACACTGACGCAGTGCTTGCAAAATTATTCATACTCCTTATTTTCACATTTTGTAACATTACCACCAAAAGCTGTATCTAGTGGGACTTAAAAAAAACTGTGGAGGGAACTTGTAATCAGCCTCCTTTAGTCTCATGCCTTTAAATAAAACCAAGTGCAAACACATGTCAGAAGTCACTTAATTTGTAAAACAAAGTTCACCTGTTTTAATTTCACCACAGTGTAAATCCAGCTGTTCTGCGAAGCCCCCAGAGGCTTATCAGAGAACATCAAGAAGACCAAGGAACAGAGCAGGCAGCTTAGGGAGAGCATTGTGGAAACGTTTAAAGAAGAGTTAGGTTATAAAACAATATCGAAAGTTTTAAGCTTCTCATAGAGCAAGGTTCAATCCATCATCGAAAAATGGAAAGAGTATGGCACAACTGCCAGACATGGCCATCTATCTGAACTGGCAGAAGGAGACCAGAGCTTCATGGTTACTCTGTATAAGCTGTAGCTTAAGTGGGAGAATCTGGTTAGAGTTTACCAAAATCTGGCTTTCATGGAAAACTGGAAAGAAAAAAGTTGCTGTTGACAAAAAGCCATAGTCCTGTTTGCAGTTTGCCACAACTCAGATAAGACCAAAATGAAAGTTTTAAAGTAAACATTGCAGTATACATTGTGGTGGGGGTGGCGCCATGCTGTGTGAATGATTTTTTCTTCTGCAGCAACAGGGAAACTGGTCAGTTACATACAGTTAAAAATAGGGCAATCCTAGAAGAAATCCAGTTTGAGGCTGCAAAAGAACTGAGACTGGAGCAGATATTCACCTTTCAGCAAAACAGTGATGCTTAACATGCAGCCTGAGCTACTACTGAATGGTTCAGATAAAAGCACATTGACATGTTAGAATGATCTTGTCAAAGTCCCAACATAAAACAAATTAAAATATCACTGGCTTAAAAATTTATGCTCATAGGTGCTCTCTATCCAGTGTGAGCTGGAGACAATCAGAACAATTTTAGTCTTCTGAATTACAAAGTTTGTTAATGCCCTGAAAAGACCAGCATTCTTAACTGCAGCAGAGGAAGATTGTACAAAGTACAAAAAATTGTACAACATTAGGGGGCTGCATACAAATTCATTTCACACTTTTTTAGATTTTCTTAAACAAAATGTGTGCCTCATTTTTCTTCTACTTTACAGTTATCCAGATATCCATCATACAAAGTCCCAAATTAAATAAATATAAGTGAAAACGTTCAGAAGGTACAAATACTTTTGGATTGCTTTCTACATGTGATCAATGTCAAATGATTTTTAAGACTAATAATAACTAATAAAACAAACTTCCATGACAGTACTCCACAACTATGTTTGCATAACAACATTACACATGACCAAGCTTAAGGAGCAGCATATCTACATTTATTCTGGTACTAAGTAAGACTGCGTAATTCTGATAATTTTAAACTATATAAAAAACAAACAAACAATAAACCTGTCATGTTTAAAAAGACACTCTCAGTGTATGCAAAGGTATTTGTGTGTGTTTGAGGTACAGTAAATCTTGAATTATGGCCCAAACCACATCGTCTCCCCTTATCTTGTGAGGAGCTGCTTAGCATGAATAGGCTGTGGTGCCTCGCTCCTGTGAAGCGACAAGAACAGGGATTTCCTCCGAAACAATCAGTAGTTAAACTGCATCCTGCACTGACCTTTTATAAAGAATTTCCCCTCATGCACAGTCACACTGCTGAGTTTATGGGTTTGGTAAAGCAAAAGAGCGTGCTTTACTGTATGTGTTTTTTCATGTGTTTGATTTTATGTAGTCATATTATTTTTAATGGTTTCAGTGATGAACATGTGTCGTTGGAGAAAAAAATTAAGACGGCAGAAGATTCCTCTTTGTTTTTCCCTTTGTACGCAATATGTTTCATTTTACATTTGTAGCACACAAGGACGCAGGCAACTGCATATTTTTTTAATTTTAAATAATTAGATCTGTGTCTTTTCTTGTCTTTGTTTATACTCATTGCTCACAGACTTGCTGGTCACATTGTTCAACCTCTCTCAACCTGAGGAAATCAACTGTTACTAAGTCATAAATCTTAGCCACACCAGCCAAATGTCCCTGTCTCAATCCTCCCTAGTATGCTCCATATGCTGAAACACTGTGTGTACTGGAGAAAATAGGAGAGGGCATTACAGGTAAATATGAGCATGTTTTGAGAAACTGCATCTGTTGGATGGAAAGGCAGGTAAAGCAGACAACAAACCAGTTTTAAAAGAAAGCTTAAAGCAGTCCAGGCAAACACTACACAAGTCCAAAAAGCATAAAATAAATAAAAAACTAAGATCACACAATAACAGACACAAAAAAGCTAAAAACTCCAAGTTACAAGGTAATCCATGCATAGATGTGCTTAATGAAGGACATTAATATTAATTTCTTTGTGACTAAGTAATATATCATTAGTTCCTTAACGTATGTTTTCATCACTGTCATACTGAGTCATGTGAACTTTTAGAATCTAATTAGTATAAAATAGGAACTATTTTGTTTATAAGCTCCAGATATTTTTCTCTGTACACACGATCCTTAAAGGTCTACTTGTTTCTTGTAAACCGGTTCCTAAATCTTGAGGATTTCGAGCACCTTGCTTCTATGTTTGCTTTGTCTGGGTTGCAGAGTTCATGCTCTCCAGCTTGGGTGATGTATTTTGGCTCTTTGTTGTCATGTTTCTTTTTTTTTCTAGAAATTACTTTATTCTTCACAGATGTTTCCTGTTATTAATTATGCGTTTTCTTTGCTGACTCGAGCTCTTGTCTCAGAGTCATGCCGATGATGGCTTATAACAAAAGAGTTATTTATTCTGTCCACAATTAACATATGAATTCAGAGTTCCTGTGTTGTTTATGTTACTTTCTTCAGTCTAACCATGTAATGAAGTTAATATTTAAAGGGGTTGAGATGTAAGAAGAAAAAAATTCATTGAAAAAGACAAACAGAATTATCATAAAGAAACAAAGAAGCCCAAGGACTCAGAGAAAGATGAATTCATTAACTTGGCAGAGGTTGTCGAGGTAGTTAAAAAGCTTTCTGGCAGCAAAGTGCCAGGAATGGATGAGATTGGCAAGGAGACGCTGAAGACTCGGGACATTGTGAGGCTATCACGGTTTGCATGCCTCTTCAATGTCACATAGAGACATGTAACAACACCAGTAAAGAGTGGCAGGCTGTGTTAAATGGACACATATCTTTGAACCAAACTCGTTGACCCAATCTTTTCCCTTACAAAGTTGTTTGGCAGTCACACATGTCTGATCCATGCGTTTTTTGGTATGTAGAAAGCGTACAGTACAACCATGTCACCTGAGGCCTGAAGGGAGTGAAGTAGGAGCATGTAATAACCTGGACTTTAGGTTATCTAGTCTTGCTATCACCAAAAGCAAGAGCCATGACCACAATCTCTGCAAACAAATTAGTTATGGATGTCAGGTTTGGGAACCTCAGAGTCTCATCTTTGCTTTTTACAGATGACGGGGTTCTGTTGACTATGTCATGACGTTGAGCATGCATTGTAACAGTTTGCAGTCAAGTGTGAGAATGAGTCAGTTTCTCTTGATCTGAGGATATGGATCTTACTTGGAGAAAGGTGTGATGCTCCCTCTGACCTGGAGGTGAATCAAGCAAAGGAGTTCAATTATCTTGGCATCTGGTGGCCTTGCGTGTGGAGAAGAAGAAACCAAGTCAAAAGGTGGGGCTCTCAACTTAGTTGTGTTACGGATCTTACATGAGATTTTGTTCCCAGAAGCAAGCTACCGAACTACCATTGTTGGATGGCTGATGAGCTCCATCAGTTGAGGTGATTCAGACACCTAATTAGGATGCCTTCTTCATGCTTCCCTTTAATACTTTTTCGGGGCATGTCTTGCTTTGAGCAGACTCTAGAGTAGATCCAAAGAATTATGTCATGGTTTCACTCCTGAACCCTTAAAACTCCACCTTTGAGGATGGATGGAAGGATTTCAGAGAAAATGTCATGCCACAAAATCTTGCAGTTTTAAACTGCAAAATTTCTTGTCAAAGAGAAGACTTTGTTCATTTTGATGCGTTATCGGGTTGCTATCAGCACATGGCTTCATCATGAGAAGTAAGTGTAAGCATTGCCCACCCAGTGCATAGGTGAACTAGGCTGCTGCTTAGGGTCCCCAAACCATCAGGGGCCTCCCATAAATGATTAAATTTTAACAGAGACTATTGAACTAAAATGTTTATATTTGTTTTTTGACAATGATATTACTATTAAATTTGGTTTGACAATTTCATACATAGACAAATTAAAAGATTTTAAAAAGATTTAAGATGTACACAAGTTCACTTTGTAAAAGTGCAAAGAACAATCTTCATCGTTTGATTGTTGTGTTAATATAGTTATAATCTGATGCTACAAGTTTATTCTTTTCTTTGTGTTGAGCTCAGTTTGTTCACAAATACATCTTAGTTGAAAATAACCAATTATTTGTGATTGCCCAATTAAACTCGCCCTCGCCCTAAGACCTTGGGCCAGCCCTGAGAGTAAGCCATTATTACAGGCCCTGGATATGATTTATGACATGCGGGTCCATTAGGCTTCAATTCAATTTCAATTCAATTCAATTTAATTCAATTCAGTTTCTTTATATAGCGGCAATTCATAACACATGACGTCTCAAGGCACTTCACAAAACTCAGGTACATACATTCCAGTTAGTCCTAACCATTGAACAGTGCAGTCAGATTCAGTTATTTATTCAAACTGGATAAAAAGTTTTTCTATCTAAGGAAATTAAACAGATTGCATCGAGTCAGAGATTTGTAGCAGTCACTCCTCCTGGATGAGCATGTAGAGACAGTGGACAGTCACTGGCGTTCACTTTGCAGCAATCCCTCATATTGAGCATGCATGTAGCGACAGTGGAGAGGAAAAACTCAGTTTTAACAGGAAGAAACCTCCAGCAGAACCAGGCTCAATGTGAGCGGCCATCTGCCACGACCGACTGGGGGTTGGAGAGAACAGAGCAGAGACACAAAGAGAACAAAGAAGCACTGATCCAGCAGTCCTTTCTATGGGAGGGAAAAGAAAATGTTAATGGAAGTAGCTCCTTCAGTCGTTTCACCTAGAAAGAAAGAACAGATAAACTCTGAGCCAGTTTTCAAGGTTAGAGTCTGAAAGAGAGCACATAGAGTTAGTCACAGCAAAAGCTCAGTCAATTGCCATGTCTAGGAGAGAGAAAGGGTTAAACACTGAAAGACAGCTTTGACTTCCTGTAATATTTATGTTTGATAATCTTATTTTGAAGTAGAAAAGGAAGTTCTTGAGTTGCCCTTTTGTGTTGAAAGACTCACCTAAGACATATTTTGAGGCTAACAACATTCATCTGGAGATTATTTTAAACACAGTTTGACACCAATTCATTTTTGTTTTCGAAAAAACACAAAATCAGAGCAAGTCTCCCCCCTCCTTGAACCGCCACCTAAATGTGGTGGAGGGGTTTGAATGCTCGAATGATCCTAGAGGCTATGTTGTCTGGGGCTTAAATGCTGCTGGTAGGGTCTCCCATGGCAAACAGGCTCTGGGTGACGGGTCAGACAAAGTTCGGGTTAAGAAACCTTCATGAGGACCACACAATCAAGGCACATGACGTCACCCAGTACGGTAGAGCCGGGATCCCACCCTGGAGCCAGGCCTGGGGTCGGGACTCGTCAGAGAGCGCCTGGTGGCCGGGTTGCTCCTCATGAGATCTGGACGGGCCAAGCCCAAACAAGAGACACGAGGCCATTCCCCAGTGGGCCCACCACCTGCAAGGGGAACCATGAGGGACCGGTGCAAAGAGGATTGGGCAATGGACGAAGGTGGAAGCCTTGGTGGCCCGATCTCCGGATGCTTAGGCTGGCTCCAGGGACGTGGAATGTCACCTCGCTGGGGGTGAAGGAGCCTGAGCTTGTGCGGGAGGTTGAGAGATATCGACTAGAAATAGTACAGTGTGGGCTCTGCAACCCATGTGCTCTTCTACTCTGGAGTGGCCCACGGGGAGAGGCGGCGTGCTGGGATGGGTTTGCTTGTTGCCCGCCAGCTCAGCCGTCTCGTGTTGCGGTTTACCCCAGTGGATGAGGGGCTCGTATCCCTGCGCCTTGGGTTGGAGACAGGTCTCTGACTGTCGTTTCAGCCTACGGGCCGAGCAGTAGTGCAGAGTACCCGGCCTTCTTGGCATCCCTGTCAGGGGTGCTGCATAGTGGCCCTCCTGGGGACTCCATTATTCTGCTGGGGAACTCCAAGCCCATGTGGGAAACGACAGTAAAACCTGGAGAGGCGTGATCGGGAGGAATGGCCTCCCTGATCTGAATCCGAGTGGTGTTTTGTTATTGGACTTCTGTGCTAGTCACGGATTGTCCATAATGAACACCATGTTCAAGCATAAGGGTGTCCATCAGTGCACTTGGCACCAGGACACCCTAGGCAGGAGGTCAATGATCGACTTTGTTGTCGTATCATCAGACCTTCGGCCGCATGTTTTGGACACTCGGGTGAAGAGAGGGGCTGAGCTGTCCACTGATCACCACCTGGTGGTGAGTTGGATCCGCTAGAGGAGAAGCAAGCCGGACAGACTTGGCAGGCCCAAGCGCATAGTGAGGGTCTGCTGGGAGCGCCTGGCGGAGCCCTCGGCCAGGGATGTATTCAACTCCCACCTCCGGGAGAGCTTTGACCAGATTCCGGGGGATGTTGGAGACATAGAGTCAGAGTGGACCATATTCTCCGCATCTATTGTCGATGCTGCTGCCCGTAGCTGCGGCCGTAAGAAGGGGGACCGGAGGGTGTGTTCCAACTACAGGGGGATCACACTCCTCAGCCTCCCTGGTAAGGCCTACGCCAGGGTATTCGAGAGTAGAGTCCGGCCGATAGTCGAACCTCGGCTTCAGGAGGAGCAGTGTGGTTTTCGTCCCAGCCGTGGAACACTGGACCAGCTCTATACCCTCTACAGAGTACTCGAGGGCTCATGGGAGTTTGCCCAACCGGTTCACATGTGTTTTGTGGACCTGGAGAAGGCATTCGACAGTGTCCCTCGTGATTCCTTGTGGGGGGTGCTCCAGGAGTATGGAATCGGGGGCCCTTTATTAGGGGCCATTCGGTCCCTGTATAAGCGGAGCAGGAGTTTGGTCCGCATTGCCGGCACTAAGTTGGACCTGTTCCCGGTGCATGTTGGACTCCGGCAGGGCTGCCCTTTGTCACCGGTCCTGTTCATAACTTTTATGGACAGGATTTCTAGACGCAGCCAAGGGCCGGAGGGGGTCTGGTATGGGGACCAGTGGATTTCGTCTCTTCTTTTTGCAGATGATGTGGTCCTGCTGGCCCCCTGTAGCCAAGACCTACAGCATGCGCTGGGGCGGTTCGCAGCCGAGTGTGAAGCGGCTGGGATGAAGATCAGCTCCTCCAAGTCAGAGGCCATGGTACTCAACCGGAAAAGGGTGGCTTGTCCTCTTCAGGTTGGAGGGGAGTTCCTGCCTCAAGTGGAGGAGTTCAAGTATCTCGGGGTCTTGTTCACGAGTGAGGGAAGAATGGAGCGGGAGATCGACAGATGGGTCAGTGTGGCTGCCGCAGTAATGGGGGCGCTGTGCTGGTCCGTTGTGGTGAAGAGAGAGCTGAGCCGAAAAGCGAAGTTCTCGATTTACCGGTCGGTCTACGTTCCTACCCTCACCTATGGCCATGAACTTTGGGTCATGACCGAAAGAACGAGATTCCGGATACAAGCGGCTGAAATGAGCTTCCTCCGGAGGGTGGCCGGTCACTCCCTTAGAGATAGGGTGAGGAGCTCTGCCATTCGGGAGGGGCTCGGAGTAGAGCCGCTGCTCCTCCACATCGAGAGGAGCCAGTTGAGGTGGCTCGGGCATCTATACTGGATGCCTCCTGGACGCCTTCCTCGGGAGGTGTTCCAGGCACGTCCCACCGGGAGGAGGCCCAGGGGACGACACAGGACACGCTGGAGGGACTATGTCTCTCGGCTGGCCTGGGAACGCCTTGGGCTCCCCCCGGAGGAGCTGGAGGAGGTGTCTGAGGAGAGGGACGTCTGGGTGTCTCTGCTGAGTCTGCTGTCCCCGCGACCCGGTTCCGGATAAGTGGAAGACGACGAGTACGAGTACAGGTACGAGTACGAGGAATCTTCCATCTTACAGGTATATTCCAACATGAGAAATAATCTGAAATCACTGAAGCTACTTCTATCTAGCGACAACCCTGTGTTTACAGTTTAACAATTATATCCTAACTCTAAAACATCAAAACTAACAAACAAAACCCTAAAGTTAACTTAATACTTTAACAGTTTCTTCTTCCCTCTTCACCTGGTACCTCCTATGACATCACTTCCCTGAAACCTCTAAATACAGGAAGTTAGGCCGCACCTCCTCCTTTAGTTCCTTGAACACAGGTAAGTGGTAAAATCACTAGCCAGAACTAGGCAAATGGTGTTCATCCATTTTACCACAAGGCCCAAGCGCATAGTGAGGGTCTGTTGGGAACATCTGGCAGAGCCCTCAGCCAGGGATGTATTCAATTCCCACCTCCAGGAGAGCTTTGATCAGATTCCAGGGGAGGTTAGAGACATAGAGTCCAGGTGGACCATGTTCTCCGCATCTGTTGTTGATGCTGCTGCCCATAGCTGTGGCCGTAAGATCACGTCGGCAATCGCCAAACCCGGTGGTGGACACCGGCAGTAAGGGATGCTGTCAAGCTGAAGAAGGAGTCTTATCGGCTGTGGTTGGCTTGTGGGACTCCTGGGACAGTTGACGGGTACCGTGAGACCAAGCGTGCCGTGACCCGGGGTGTGGCAGAGTCAAAAACCTGGGCATGGGAGAAATTCTGTGAGGCCATGGAGAAGGACTACCGGTTGGCCTCGAAGCAATTCTGGCAAACTGTCCGGCGCCTCAGGAGGGGGAAGCTGTGCTTCGCCAACACTGTTTCCAGTAGAGTTGGGGAGCTGCTGACCTCAACTGGGGACATTATCAGGTGGTGGAAGAAGTACTTCAAGGATCTCCTCAATCCTGCCATCACGCATTCCCTGGTGGAAGCAGAGGCTGGCGACTCGGGGTTGGACTTTCATCACCCAGGCTGAAGTCACCGAGGTGGTTAAAAAGCTCCACGGGGGCAGGGCTTCAGGGATGGATGAGATCTGCCCCCAGTACCTCACGTCTCTGGATGTTGTGAGGCTGTCATGGTTGACAAGACTTTTCAGCATTGCATGGCGGTCGGGTAAAGTGCCTCTAGACTGGCAGACCGGGGTGGTGGTCCCCCTTCATAAGAAAGGTGACCGGAGGGGTAGGGGTAGGGCTAACCCTAACCATAAACCCTAACACTAAACCCACCCCTCCCTACCCTAATCCTAACCCTAAACCCTAACCCAACTATGACGAAAGAACGAGATCCCAGATACAAGCGGCTCAAACGAGCTTCCTCCGTAGAGTGGCTGGGCACTCCCTTAGAGATAGGGTGAGGAGCTCGGCCATCCGGGAGGGGCTTGGAGTAGAGCTGCTGCTCCTCCACATCGAGAG
This sequence comes from Crenichthys baileyi, assembly GCA_036173005.1. Classification (NCBI taxonomy): domain Eukaryota; kingdom Metazoa; phylum Chordata; class Actinopteri; order Cyprinodontiformes; family Goodeidae; genus Crenichthys; species Crenichthys baileyi. The sequence continues at coordinate 31,404 of JAHHUM010001500.1, forward strand.
AATCCAGTTTAGGTGGCTAGTGCATCTATAACGGATGCCTCCGGGATGCCTTCCTCAGGAGGTGTTCCGGACACTTTCCACCGGGAGGAGGCGCAGGACACGGCCCAGGACACGCTGGAGGGACTATGTCTCTTGGCCAGCCTGGGAATGCCTTGGGCTGCCCCTGGAGGAGCTGGAGAGGGTGCCAAGCACAAAAAACACAACTATTAGACCTAAGCTGAATTATTCTACACTGATTACAGGGTGTTTAAAACAGGATGTGATTTCCGAAACCCTCACTCTGTCATTGAAAACAAAAAATGACAATTCTTATTTTTCCCAAAATTTTACAGAATTGTCCTGGCTTTTGAGCTGGATGTATCGGGAGGCTCCTAATAATAAATAGATGGATTGACAGATGGTTGAGAGACAAAGTATGCTGACATTTGAGTCTATTAAAGTTGATTCATGTACAAATTCATGTTTAGTCATGCCTTAATTTATCGATTAAACCCTCTACTAGCCCAGATTCACTATTGAGCTTAATTACTGCCCTCCTTTTAACCAAAAATTAAACATTTATATTTTGAGCGGCACCTGTTCAAAACTCATGTTCACAGAGATAAAAAAAACAAGTCTCACCATATAACAATACCAACTTGCTTTCATTGTATTAAAAGAAAGAGAAGAGAATACCACAACAATTGTTTTTTTGTGTTTGGTCTTGTATACAGAGCAAAAAAATTGTATGAAAAGAAAAGTATATTTGTGACAAAAGAGGAGAAAATGTAAACAACAAAAAAATGTGAAGGTCAATCAGTGACCAGAGCTAGAGAACAAAACAAATTTAGACCTGTTAGAATGAGGAAAAACATCATGGAGGACATCCTTCATAAATGTATATATACTCAGAGATTGCAGGACTTAATCTTTTTTGATACATTTATAATCTTTCTTGTATTAGCTTGCAAAATTACTTAAGGCTATATTGGGAAGTAGTGCATGTAATTTGCTGAGGTATGAAAAAATGAATGGTCCAAAAGTAGACGCGATTCTCTAAGTCTCAGAACATTTAAAGTTAAGGAGTTTTTGGTAAGCAGTAACATCAGGTACTGTCAGCTCTGAATAGAACCCTATCAACAGTCATCTTTATTTATCAATCTGCAAAGCAGTAATATGTCTCTGCACATTATCCTTCAGTCTACTCATGTCATGAGAGCATAATTTGTTTATAGAGCACTGGGGACAGAGCAAACGTGTAGACAGTATTAACTCCCAGTCTCATACATTGCAAGGTTCTCATAATAAGCACATCTCAGCTCCACGGACTTATGTAACGTGGCGGGTCAAAGTGCACCTACAACTGGCTCAACAGCAACATCATCAGCATGCTGTTCTGGAGGCTTCCCTATTTGCCGGCGCTATGTCAGCACACACTGAACCCATGTGTCTGCGTAACAAGGGACTGTTCTCAATTAGCTTTACGTGAAACGGCATGCAAAGAGGTCGCCGCAGTACAAACACAATGGCTAGGTGCAGCTGGGCAGATTTCCCAGCAGCTCACAGATTACTTGAGGACCTGATGGGCCGGTCAAGACACGCAGAAAGCCTGGGACCCCTGCTGTCCACACAGAGGACTGCAAATACCTGCATATAACGAAGCAGAAGCATGTTTTGAATTCTGGATGCAGAGCTGCATTTTTCAGGGGCAATTTCATTGATTTCACGCTGGTATGTGCATGGAGAGCTGAAAGTGAATAAGATGTAGAACATCAGACACACACAACATTCACGTTTGTTTATTATACACTAAAAGAAAAAAAGATTTTGGAAAGTCTGCCTTGCCCCTCTCTGTTAGTGGCACTTCCATCGTCTTTGTCTGTTGGTAACTACACTTGCCATTGTATGGTGGCACTGAGAGCAAAGCTTTCCTGTAACAGAATAGATGTAATCAATCCTAAGGGGTAAAAAGGGAGGTGGTGTATGTCAGCGGGAGGGTCGGGACGATACTCCGCATCATAAAAAAGGTTCTTCTCCACTTAGAGATTCTAACCACGGACGCTAGATATTATTACCTTTCTTATTTACTTCCATTCAAGTTCATTTTTAGCTTGAGGCACACAGGAGGAAATACAGTGGCTTACCTGAGTCACTTTGAAGATGGGTTTTCATTTATTTCCATTCCAAGCAACCACAATTTACATTCATTTATTCCTTTATCCCTGATGTGTAAAAAGTGCAACTCTTAACACAGCATCAGCGAGAATTCATCTAAGCAGGCAGACCTGCCAGTTTGAGGGGTTTCTTTTTCCTGTGCTTCAAGGACAATTGTTGAATTGTCTCTTCATGAGTTGTAATTGCATACAATACTACGAAAAAGATGTAAAAGGACAGCATTGTAGTATTGCATTATGTAGTCTCTAGTCATACAGGAGGAAAAGCAGATAAATTCTGCCAAAGCTGTTTATTATGTTCTTTTTTACTATTAAGGGCTAGTGAGGGTTGGGGGGTGGGGCTGCTGCCAATTACCAGCAGTCTTTAAGTGAAAGGCAGAGTACACGCTTGATGGGTTTGCAGTCCATTACAGGGCAACACAGGACAAACAAATTAAATTCCATATTCCATAATAATTTCTCTGAGTTGTAGAGAACTTTGTTTCCTTACACATATGAAAGGTGTAAGATGTATGAGATTTAAGACATTTACAATTAATTTAGTCGACTAAAACTAAAATCACTGCTGATGGCTAAATTTCTACTAAAATTGAGTTCCATTTTGTTTAATTTAGACTAAAAAAACGTAGTTTAAAACTGTAAGTAAATAAATCAAAATCTGCTGTCAAAATTCAAACTGAATGTCTTTTTAGTCAAATATGTAAATTAGATCAGTTAAGTGAATGGGTGTATATAGATGAATGGGTTAACATGATTTAGTTTAGTGTAGTTGAGGTTTTTATATAAATATATATTTAGATAAATATATATTTAGGTTTACTCAGCTACATTCTTACCTAAAAATCTTGTAGAAGTTCATTTTGTGTCACAGAAAGTGTAATGTATCTCCTCCGCCATTGCCGAAGTATAAACCGAACCCATCCTTCAAATCTGGGGACAAGAAGGACGCATTTGTCAGCCGCATCTGGAGAAACCCTCAAAATTGGACATCTTTCGTCGCCTCGCTGGGATGTAATCAGCCTGCGTGTGCTGCCTTTGAAGGATGCGGCCCCTCAATGTGAACACAACAACTTTATTTATTTATTGATTGATTGGTTTATTTGTTTATGGTTTCGTGTGTGTCATTTTAGTATGTATAGTATTTTAAATTAAATAAACTGACAATGTGTAATGTTATGTTTAACCTAATGTAGTCTAAGCTTGTTAGTTATCTAAATGTTATTGGATTGATTATGTTAAAGCCCATCTATGGAATAGAGTTGAACATTATCACTAACTTTAACGTAGAGCACATTAGTTACATTCTGTGCTTAGAACTATGTTAAACTCTATTGTCTGTATTCTGTTTTTCAGAGAAAAGATTTTAAGGCATTAATACATCATGTCTTGGGAAAGGAGTTATAACCAGAGCTATTTTAAGGGGGTGTGCTTAAAGATATTTTGCTTGAATGGTGTCTTTCTTTCAAAGATCTGCATAAGTGTTAGATCCAGGGGTGCTGGTGAATTTAGACCTGCACCAGTATGTCTGCTTTCAGTCCTTGTATAGAAGCAGATCTCTCTTTACTTTGATCCACTTTCCTATCCAGAAAACCCCATCATTCCCCCTGAGTGATCTTCTGCTCTCCTTCCTGTTTCTCCTACTTTTCCCCTCTGGCTTCTGGCTTCTTCCTAATCCTCTTTCTCGCTCTGGTCTGATTAATAATGAATGAAGCAGATCATCTATCGATCCCATCCTCTGTGTTAGCACAGCAGAAGATATCAAACCTGTCAGTGGATCTTAATATAGCTCTGCCATGTGAGGACAATGGTGGCATTTGTTGAGTTAAGGGTAGTTTTTTTCTTTAGTTAGAAGAAAGTTGTGAAATGGCAGGACAGGAGTGAAGGAAAGCGGACCTAAAGAAGGATGCTTCCCTTTTGAAGGAGAAAGAGGATGATCTGTGAAAGGTGTGAAACCGGCATCTCACTCTCCTTCTGGCTCTTTATTAAAGCTTGTCTATAGCAAGCTGTGAGCCTTTAGGCCTCCTGTGTTGTCCTGATTCCCAGAGAAATTGTGTACTCAGCCATTTCTGCCCTGCTGCTCTCACTTAATCAATCCAGCAGATTGGCTTTGCTCCCTGACAGAGGAAGGACCCTGTCGAGACCCTGATGGAGGCTAACAGAGATGTATGTCTGTCTCTGTTGGTTAATATCACCAGTCAACATTATGCGGGGTTCAGTAGCCATTATGTTGAGGACAGAAAGTGAGGGGTATAGCTGCTGGAACGTGATCAGTTTTTGTGACTGGATTTGGTCCAAGTTCTGCTAACTTGATTCTATTCTGCCTCTTCAGATTTGGCCAGTCGCAAAAAAAAACAAAAAACTGGCAGAACCTAAGTGTTTTCTATTAATTTTCTTTTGGGTAATTGGAAAATGATGGATTTCAGCTATGTGAGCTGTGCATCGAAGTGGTGCAATCCAAAGACGTGCAGTGTATTCTAAAGTGGTCATGAGTGTGTCCACGCATACAGCAATAGTCCAAAATGCCCAACAGCTTTGGCCCAACACCAGTTTTCATGGTATCTC
>JAHHUM010001500.1:37373-131236 GCA_036173005.1 Crenichthys baileyi
TTTTGATAACGCTTATAGTTTAGAGTGGCTTAGGTTTTATCCTGAGCTATGTTCTTTTTTTTACCTCCGTTTTTCTTTCCTCCCTTTTGGATGGAGTAAGGGGGAGTCAGGTTTTTAGCCAAAAACCGGCTCAGTTATGGTTGAGGTGCAAAAAACCCCCTCCATTTGCTGCCCTGTATGACCCCCCTCTTTTCCCAATATTTTATAATCAATCTGAAAGAGAGAGGTATCCCAATCGTTGTGGTTTTAGTTAAAAATGGCCCCATCACTGGGCTCTAGATGGACCAAAATGTCTACTTTTAAGGCTAGGGGTTTAATACTACTAAACTTTCCTTTTTTTGTAAAGTTTTATAGTTAGAGTGGCTTAAGTTATCCTGAGCCTTCTGTAGTTATGCTTGCTATAGGCTTAGGCTGCGGGGAGGACATAAGGGACCATTTTCACCCTCTTCGCTACATTCGCACACTACTCTAAAATTTTGCATTATTTGGGTGTTTTTCAGCTTTTAATTTTGTTCTCTCTCTTTCTCTTCCTAGAAGCTACACCTGGCCGGACTCGGGGGTCTAGCTGTGACACCCTTTTGGAGGGGGCATCGTCCAAGGCTTCTGCTGGCAACAACTTTTAATGCTCACCCCCCTTCGATGATCCACATGGCCCTGTCTTTCAGTGTTTAACCCTTTTCTCTCTCCTAGACATGGCAATTGACTGAGCTTTTGCTGTGACTAAACTCTATGTGCTCTCTTCAGACTCTAACCTTGAAAACTGGCTCAGAGTTTTTATCTGTTTTTTTTTTCTTTCTAGGTGGAAACACCTAAAGGGGCTACATCCATTAACATTTACTTTTTTTCCCCCCATAGAAAGGACTCCGGATCAGTGCTTTTTTGTTTTTTTTTGTGTCTCTGCTCTGTTCTCTCTAACCCCCAGTCGGTCGTGGCAGATGGCCCCGCTTACACTGAGCCCCGGTTGTGCTGGGGTTTTTTTCCTGTTTTTAAAAGGGGAGTTTTTCCTCTCCACTGTCACTACATGCATGCTCAGTATGAGGGATTGCTGCAAAGTCAACGCCAGTGACAGTCCACTGTCTCTACATGCTCATCGGAGAGAGTGACTGCTACAAATCTCTGACTCGATGCAATCTGTTGGGTTTCCTTAGATAGAAAAACTTCTTTATCCAATTTGAATAAATAACTGAATCTGACTGCACTGTTCAATGATTAGGATTAATTGGAATGTATGTACCTGACTTTTGTGAAGTGCCTTGAGACAACATGTGTTGTGAATTGGCGCTATATAAATAAACTGAATTTAATTGAATTGAATCATGTTACCTGGTTTCAATGCGTTGCTGATGATTAGCCGAGTTCCGTGCCAGCTGCCATGAAGCTGTTGAAGAAGATGTGAAGCCACATTTCATATTCAATTGTAAATGCACATTGACATTCTACAACTAAAGTAAAGACTGACATCCTGCTGAAAACATCAAGTGCTTCCCATGCAGGAAAGGTTCCTGCTGGAATTAATTACTTGGAAAGGCCCTGATGTAACCAATCTTTGATAGATGAAACGATGTTATAAATCGCAAGCTGTGTTTTAAAGAATTTTTGTTCAGTAAAATAAGAGTGAGTTCAGTTTTGACAAGTGTTTCATAATTTGAACTAAAGATGATCAAATGTCCATATTTGTCTTAAAAATGAGAAAGATTTACCTTTAATTTAGTTTAGAATAAAAAACTCAGAATTTTTTATTCTGAGTTTTTATTCTAACTTCATTAGCCTTCAGTGGCGTACATCCATATTTTTACACAGAGAGATGACGGCTTTTTATTGATTAGACATGTAAGTAAACAACATGACACTTGTTTTGGCAGAAGCATTCAAAAAGTTTTTTTTTCTTTATGTTTTTCTTTGTCTTGTTTGTTTTTTAAGTCAAGTGATCCTGTCACACCTTGATAAAATTGCGCCCTGGGTGTTGAGCTATCTCATCCAACACTGCGACTGCTTCCATGACTACATATTTTACTCAATAGCAATAACGTAAACAGACTTACTCATAAACTAGATTTTTTACTATTCAAAAGCCCCTTCTTATTTCAACTTCAAATTTAAATTGGGTTATTACACTCTTGAGGACTGCAAATGTCTCTGTAAGATAAATGAGTATAGATGTTGCCATTCTTTGCTGACTGGTTTCACCTATTGCTTTTTGTGTACGGCATTTACTGCTACACTCTGCCAGCTTCCCTTTCAAGAATATCATAAACATTTCCCAACAGAATGGAGAGCTGTTCAACATGATGGAGATGGTGGTAAACACACCCACCCAAACTGCGAAGGGAGAGGTGTGTGTGGGGATTTGATCTGTGTGGCAAAAATGGATTAAGCCTTAGTGGTGGTAATAAATCATCATTAAAGCCGTTTTCCTGAAGAGATTTCTGAGAACTGGTATAGAGCGGAATAAACGGGAGGAAAAGGAAAGGGAGAGGGAGAACAGTTGTGAGAAGGACACCCGAGTCTCCCCTCATGGATCATCTGGAAGAGCAGCTGGTCTCTCGCCACCTTTGCCTCTTCCTCCTCTTATTCTTGCCTGATCCCCCTCCCTTCCACCCTCTACTGCCAGTCCAAATTACCCAACATCTTCATTAATGTTTCATTAAAGCTGAGTCAGCCACTGTAAACCACTGCCAAATTAAGCTATCTGAATGTAAGCAGGTTTCATGTGTTTGACTTGCACTCTGAGTCACAAGTTTTGATATATTGCAAAGACTGATTTCCAACATGACAAAAAGGACACCATGCTTTTCATTGTAACCCCAATGTTTACATTCCTTCCGTTTAAGACTTTTTAATTAATGTAGCTTATTATAAATAGTGTTAAAGTTAAGACAATGTTTTCATTATCTTGTTTCTTTTTTTTTAATTATAGTTTTATTGTTTTTCATTATTGCTATTTTAAATTAAGAACCCAGCTAAATTAAAAAGCTGTAAATATATAGTTTTTTAAACACGTATTACATATTTCCCTGTAGGTTGCTGAGGCCCACTTCACACCAGATAAGACCACACTACAGTCTCCAAAATGTCCAACACTCAAGCAACTTAGGGAAAACTTATTTCCGTCCTATAACTTAGCATATGGAATTTTAAGTTTGCAGTATATATTTCCTCACAATGTGTGGAATTTCCCTAAAAATATTGATAATTCTATACCTTCACCATTAGTTTCAGCCATACTGTGGAAGAGCAAACACCACCAGTATTTTCTTCATCTTATCTTTAACACAAGAGGATAGGAGACACAAATCTTTAAATAGCACAGCGTTTTGAAGGCATCTTAGAGTGCTGTCGAACAACTCATGGACAAAAAAAATCTAAAATTGGTGTGTTTTTACTGACTAATCTGAGCTGATCACATCAAAGTGTGAAGATATTTTATGAGTCACTGTGTGACTATTTTAAAAATATATCATTAACCTTATAACCCGCTCCTCCTACTGTTACCTCCACTCCTCTCTTTTTATAGCTAAATACAATATCAGGGCTTTGACAGAGTGACATCCATTTTGCATTTGAACTGCTGCCTGAAAAAGTCACAGTTGCCCTTGGTCTCCCAGCGCGCAGCATGTATGCACAATTTGGAGGTGTGGGAGTGTGAGAACAGTTGGGGAAACCAATTAAAAAGAAATTCTGTGTCTATATGATCTGATGCTCATGCTTTTTTTCTTCTTCTCTTCCTTCTCCTTCATCAACACTAATACAAGGGCTTCTCTGAAAGCCTAAAATGCATTTCACATTTGAAATTCTGCCTAAAGACTCACACTTTCCTTTGGTTTCTCGTAAATAGCATATAGGCACAATTTGTCTGCACAATCATTCCTCCACTAGGTTCCCTAATCCTGCTTGGAAAGACAACAATTAATTTTCGCATGAAGTAGTAAAAGAATATCCAAATTTGTATTATTCCCCAAAGACCTCATGCTGTTCCTTCTCCTTTGCTTCCTGCCTCCTTATTGCTGAAGATTGACTCCGCAAATTTGCTGAAAGACTCAGAAATACATTTTGCATTTGAGCTGCAATCCAAAACACTTAAACCTTCCTTCGGGCTCCCACCATACAGTTCACGTGCTCATTTTCGAGATGTGCTTACATTATTACCAAACTAGTAGCCCAGATTAAACTGAGATCAATAGCATACAATTGTCATGGCCTGCAATGACAGAGCTTTGCATTTTTAAAACCTTTGTTTTTCAATGGTTTGTACTGATAGCAATACAGAGAATAACAACTCGGTACCCCTCAAAACTCCAAAATTCTTTAAACAGATGGTGTTGGAAGGATGACACTATTTACAAATAAAAATAAAGAGTACAGATCACTGGTTGAAGAAAGCCTTGTTTATTTTCTTCCCTATACAAATTTAACAGAATATGAACCGTATGTGAATCAAAGTCTTGAATTAAATATTAAATTCTTCTTTAACCACAGTTGGTTTGGCACTCAGATACATCATTCATCTTTTCTGCTCTCATTTTCTCAGCATCTTTTCACATGAAATCTTGGTTTAGAACAAAACAGATTTTCTCACGAGCATGAAAATTATGTAACAGCATGTTACTCATCCCTGTGAAGTATAGGAAATAACCAATAGCAGACAGACCGATTAGCATTTCAAGTAATATAGTTATTCTGTTTGAAGTTCTTCTGTCACCTAATTTTCTTAAATTTATAGTTTTTGTGCATCTTTCTTTAATTATTTCTGAAAAGAAAATCAAGTCAAACCTGCCTGCTTGAGTTAAGGCTCAGACTCTGTTCTTCCTGCACTGAAACATCAATATGAAAGTCATCTTCCCTACAAAAATACCAACCTTCAATGGACTCCACCTTATAATCCACAGCTTCATAAGACGCATGTCCATATTTCCACTCTGTTTGCTCTGCACCTCATGAACCTCCCAAGCCATTCTGAACATACACACACAAGCTTGTAGTCCCTCCTGAACCTTCCATTCTGGCACACTGCAGAGACCATTACTTACTCAAGCTATAAAATATGCACACACCCTCAGTTGTTTGTTATGGTTTATGGTCTGTGAACTAATCTGGATGGATTAACCACTGACTCTCCATTATGGGTGATAGAAGAGGTGAGAGAAAAACTCTTTTTTCTTTGACCGGAAAAACATGTAACAATTTCTTTTCCAATCTTCAAATCTGAAATGAAAAGTCTTTCACTAAACGAATACCTGGAGCTTATTTGGACCTGGCATTATTCTGGCTGATTCGGTACAAGTGGACAAGCCTTACTACAACTGTTCAAACTTGACATTAAAACAATAAATCTAATCACAGCTTCATATGCAAACAAATACAAAGCCAAATCACTCACAGAGCTGTAATCTAGGCAGCAAACAGGACATCAATAGACCTGCTCATGTTTCTATAACTTCAAAGAGACGTCACTGAGATTCATCTATTTTTGTGTAGTTGCTTTCCCCAAAACATTTGTTAAAATATACTACACAGTCATACCCAATGAATTTGAATATTATTAAAAAGTTAATTTATTTCAGTAACTCAGTTCACTAAGTGAAACACATTATGTAGATTTATTACATGCAGACTAAGGTTTTCAAACCTATATTTCTGTTAATTATAATGATTTTCCACATACAGCTAAAGAAAATGTAGAGATCGTTGTCGTCTTCCGCTTTATTCAGGACCGGGTATCGGGGGCAGCAGACACAGTAGAGAAGCCCAGACTTCCCTCTCCCCAGAGACCTCTTCCAGCTCCTCTGGGGGGAGCCCAAGGCGTTCCCAGGCCAGTCGAGAGACACAGCCTCTTCAGCGTGTCCTGGACCGTCCCCTGGGCCTCCTCCCGTTGGGACATGCCTGGAACATCTCCCGAGGGAGGTGTCGAGGAGGCATCCGGTATAGATGCCAGAGCCACCTCAACTGGCTCCTCTGTGGAGAAGCAGCGGCTCTACTCCGAGCTTCTCCCGGATGGCCGAGCTCCTCACTCTATCTCTAAGGGAGTGCCCGGCCACCCTATAGAGGAAGCTCATTTCAGCCACTTGTATCCGGGATCTCGTTCTTTCGGCCATGACCCAAAGTTCATGGCCATAGGTGAGGGTAGAAACGTAGACCGACCAGTAAATCAAGAGCTTCACTTTTCGGCTCAGCTCTCTCTTCATCACAACGGACCGGCACAGCGTCCCCATTACTGTATCTGTGGCTCCGCCCCAAGTTACTTGAACTCAGGAACTCCCCTCCAACCTGAAGAGGGCAAGAGAGACTAAATGTACACCCTTCAATCAAACGAGATGTGAACATTTTGACAGGTGGGGGCGGGACTTCCGGTGGCGGGACTTCCGGTGGCGGGACATCCGGGGGCAGGACATCTGGTGGCGTAACCATATGTCGTCATTATCCGGACATTGTCATTAGAGGGGGGGCGAATCTTTCTAATTGTATGTTTTAGATGTTTTTACATCTAAAAAAAACATGTAGTTTCTCCACTTTAAAGGTACGCTCACTTAATGCAGGCACGACACACGAAATTGTGATAAAAAGAGAGAACTTGCAGACTTGCAAATTCTGTGCTCAGTATGCTGTTTCCAAATTAGAAATGGATTCTACAGCTTAAAGTCTTTGTTTGGAATCATGAGAGACTCCATTTGGTAAAATTAATCATAATTTTAGTTACCTTAAGCTTTTCTTTTTCATCTTAGAGCAATAGTTATTGAGGATTTAGAGAAAACAGTCATCCTGTAACTGCTGCCTCGTCCTTCTGATTCAAAGGCTTCTCCTCATCCAATGTGGGAGCCGGAGGTTGTATCCTGTAGGTGTGGTCTATGTTAAACGTCACAAGAAACTGAAAAATAAAAAAAAAAGTTAAAAAGTCCTCAGACATGTCACTGTTTATTGAATTAAGGCAGACATCCGCAGCTGTTTCTTGTGGATTTGTTAGGACTTGCGAAATAGGACCCCAGAATGCAGACGAGCAGGCAGAGTGAAGTGAAAAACTATTTAATAAAAAACAAAAACTCACTCTCAGAAGAGGCAGGAACAAAACAATAAACAGACAGGCAGGACAGGCTTGGCATGATCCATAAAACAAGACGTGAGCATGATTTGGCAACAAGACATGATTTGAGAAATGTTTCCGCGATGAATAACTGAACAGGAGTGTATATATGGATATATGTATATATGTGTCAGACAAAGTCCTCACACCGACTGTATTCATAAAGTAATCAAGACAACCGTGCTCCTTCCATGCCCAAAGTGTCGAGCATTGTCTCAGCCAATCCACATCCACTGTTTATTGAATTAAGGCAGACATCTGCGGCTTTGCTGAGGTGTCTCGGGGGTGTGACCACCCGGACAGCAACAGCGCAGACAGAGAGTTTCTCTATCCATACGTGACCATCGTAATAAAGCGTCAACCTTAACGCTTTTGGCTGCATGCCAGACACTCTGACTGAAACATTGCGCTGATGTCAAGGTAATTTAAACTGATCCGTGGGTTTTACTCTTCTTCTTATACTCATGTAAATATGGATAACCAAATCACACATGCGCTGAATGAAATAAGAATGCAGTCGCTCAGAAATTCCCGTTAATGCAGAAGTAGCAGATAACATCGGGTTAAGTGAAGATGCATCTCTTGCAAACAACAGTGAAAATGTGCACGGTGACTTTTTAGACTCACTAGAACAGGCAGTTGAAGATTTAAATAGAGCACCGTCTCCACCCTGCATTCAACAAAATGAATCAGATAACTTACAAATTCCTTCAACGTCACACGCTGCTGATCATACTGGGCAGCATGGCGGTAATTTCAATCCGGAGGTTGCAGTCAACCCTGATCAGATTCAACGTGAACGTTTTAATAACATTGAAATAAGGAGACCTTTCACCATCCCACCTCCCTGCCCGGGTAATGTCCCTGGTCTTGCAGCATTGTATACAAACATCATGCGTATTCTCGCTGAATTAGCCGACACTGCAAGATCTTTAACCAGACGTAACGATATTGTACAGCTAGAATTAGTCGGGGAAAATCTCAACCGTAACGTCACGTTTACTTTTGCAGATGATGGAAATATGATCCTGCCTGCTTTCGATGATTTTTTAGATGAGTTAGTACAGTCCAACGCTGAAATGCCTGCAGATAATAACCTGGAATTTGTTCTACAGGTAGTTAATGACCCTGCAGGAGGTTCGAAACGTAAGGAACGTTAGACTGTGAACTGATTAATAAGAAAAAGCGTCACCTGTATATTGTAGATAATACCGGTAATCAGTTATGCTTTGCCATCAGTCTTGCACACGTCTCTGACCCTAGCCTTACTGATAATCAGGCTTTAGAGCTTGGCAGGATGTGGCAACACAGGGCTGGTTTAGATGATCAGACAGCAGTAACTTTCAGCGACATTGGTACATTTGAAAATATTCTAAAGAGAAAAATTGTAGCGTTTCACAGAACCGTTACAGGCTCTACAGCTCTGTGTAAATTTGAGACCAGTTTCCCTGATCGATCAAACCCTCTCTTTCTGCTGTTATTTCAAGGTCACTACTATGGGATAAAAAATCTAAAGGGTTTTATAGGGTCAAGATACATCTGCGCATATTGTTACAGGAGCAATGAAAAGCCAGACATACACCACTGTAAAGGCTATTGCTCGGTTTGTCACTCATACCAGTGTATGCGTGGAATTAACAAACCTGTCGCCTGTGCAGGCTGTCACAGAATCTGTCGTAACTCTTCATGTTTCAGCAGACATAGGGAACCCCGCAACAGACCTAGTGCTGACAGGCCTATGAGTGACTGTGAGTTGGTAAAACTGTGCCAGGTGTGCAAAAGGATATACGTTATTCCAATCAGCATAAACCAACAGGATAAACCACACGTGTGTCATGTAAAATCCCGTATTTACGGCGAGAATATACCTCCTGGTTTAGATGTGAAATGCGATGAACATCAGTGCTACATTCAACCGGACAAACCCTGTAAACAGCTAGATGATAAACTGATTTTTTATGATTCTGAATGCTTCATTGACGAGAACGGTGTGCACATCCTCTTTCTGGTCTGTTTTAAAACGTTGAAAGGTAAGGAATGCCATGCTTATGGATTGAATTGCACCCAAACATTTCTTCTCCATTTCAGGAGACCGATGTATAGGGGCTTCACCTTAATAGCTCATAATGCGCGTGGGTATGATAGCTACCTGATTCTCACAGTTATGCTGCAGTTAGGCATTAAACCCCATCTCATCATGCAAGGAAGTTCTCTGTTTAACCGACCCTCATTACAGGTTAAAATTCATTGATAGCCTGTCCTTCATGTGTATGAAACTTAGTGAGATGCCGAAAGCAATAGGTTTTAGTGATCAGACCAAAGGTTTTCTCCTCACCTATTCTCCTCTGAACAACGTCTCCAGTATGTGGGGTCTTTTCCTCCTCCATCCTGCTACGCTGTAGAACGCGTGAGCCTTCAAGAACAACAGGTGTTTAACAGCTCGTACAGGGAAGTGAGCAAAGGGGTCTTTGACTTTGAGAAAGAAGCTCTTCAATATTGTAAAAATGATGTGGACATTCTTTAAGGTTGTGTTAAACTCAGGGATGAGTTCTTTAAGGAGACAAGTGTGGATCCGCTTAAATGATTCACGATAGCCTCAGCCTGCATGAAGGTTTTTGTAACCAATTTCCTTCCTCCTAAAACCTTGGCCATCCCCTCACCTCTGGACTACAAGCGTAATAGTAAGACGTTTTCCAGCACGTCCATTCAATGGCCCGCTGGATTTCAGACAGCAGAAAAATTAGACATCGAACATGCATTAAACAAGGGGAGGAAAAGCAGATCGGTTCATATTCTGTGGATGGTTTGCGGGAGATTAACTGGTGGAAAGTTGGTTTGAATTTTAGGCTGTAAAATTGTGTTATTTTACACCATCAAGAGCATGTCCTTGAGAGGGGTCGCATTTGAAACAGTTTTTACACAGCCACTGTTGAGAGAAGGAAAGTACTCCCAAACCATGTATGCCTTCGTCTCGAGGTGATTTGGGAGCATGAGGTGGACTGAGAAATGAAAAAATCAGAGCCCGGGGGTGATCAAATTCTTGAGAAATTTAATGCAACCCGAAACCGTTATCACCCGAGATGCTCTGTACGGTGGTCGCACCTGCCCTATAGAGGTTGAGATACACAGCGGGGCCAGGTGAAACTGTCACATTATGTGGATTCACACATCTACTGTACTCCCTATGTAAATGCTATACTGCGGTCTTTCTCCTCGCGGACCCTACCATCACTTAACAAAGATTTTGATGATCCAAGCAGCTACTTGGCATCATCAAAGCTGTGGATCTACCCCCCACGAGGGCTCTTTTCACCCGTTTTGCCTTACAGAACATCCCAAGGTGAAAAATTGGGTTTAAGTCTTGCCACATATGTGCTGAAATAAATAAAACAGTCCAGGTCCCTGCATGCAGGAGTGATGAGGCACAGGAGCCTCTGACGGTGTGGATGGGTGGGTGTAGAGTTTTGTAAAGCGTTGCCAGTTGTTATCGCCTTGCTAAAATCCCAGAAGTTTGGCATTTGAGAGAGCAGTAGCACAATCTTGAAGGTTACATTCACTGCTTTTTAAAGGGTAAGCATGGAGGCTTCAAGGTTACCCTTCTGAAGCGGTGGATGAGGAGAGCAGGGTCAAAGTATGTAACAGGCTACAAACTCCACCAGGGTATCCAATTAGACACAGGCAAAATCGAGGTGAACCCTGCCAAAAGACAGGTAGCAAAACTGTGTTTAAACAGCTTTTGGGGTAAGTTTGAGCAGCGAAGTGATCAAATACAGGATTAACTACTTCCATTTCTTCAACCCTGAAATGTGTGTAGTGCAAGGTAAACAATGTGTTTATTGCTGCATTCACCACCGCTTATGCACATTTAAAACTTCTCAGCAGCATGGAGAAGTTACAGAGCTGACTAATTTATATTGACACAGATAGCCTCATTTTTGTGACGGAAAGTGGTGAAACTCCTTTGGAACTGGGAAATTATTTAAGGGATCTTACAGACGAGCTAGGGGGAGACAGCATTTTTGAGTATGCATCAACAGGATCCAAGAGTTATGCATACCAAACCAAAAACCAGACAAACCTAGTGATATGTGCTAAAGGTATCACTCAGACGCATGAATGCAGCGAGAGGGTCAATTTTGACAGCATACTTAGCATGATCCAGTGAGGGTGTCATTGAAATTCCACAGCACACCATCAGGCGGGATAAAAAGAGATTATGCTTAAGAAATGCAGCATTTGTTAAAAGGTTTCGGTTGGTGTATGACAAGAGATGCTTTTTTCTGGCGGGACAACTCTGCCTTTTGGTTATTAGAGCATAAGAAGAGGAAGATTGATAAATAAAAAATGTTGCATTCCGCCGATTTACAGGAGATTGATTTTGATCCTAGATTTAGAGCGCCTTTCTCGTGTTATGATTGTCGGACCCAGCGGCTGCAGGAAAACCTTTTTTGTAAAAGGTTTTGCTAAATTGTAACCTGGCATGATTGTCCAGCAAAATATTGTATGGATTTACCACATCTTTCAGCCCATGTATGCTGAATCAGCAAGAAGATGAATAAAAATATTGTGAAGGATTGCCTCATTTTTGCAGATGAAAACCTGTTTCTTCATCGATCAGAATCATCGGTTCATTCTAGACGAGTTATTAGCCAAGCATCCAGTGATTAAAAACGTAATGGTCTTACATACTTTCATCACCACGTAATATGAGCGTCATGCTGTTGCACTCAGAATGTATTTCATCAGAGAAATAGATACGTCGCCACCCAAGTTTGAACTGTAATTCTGATGGTGTTGTTGGAGTGCACCGAGAGATAAACTTGCAGTTGAATTACTGGCCCGCCAAATGTTGCCATCGCAAAATGGCGTTCTCCTGGAGAGTTTGAAGGACGCAACGAGATACGCAATGGTTATTAATCATCGATTTCAGCCTACATGCCCAGAACATTCAGACTGAGACGGGCTTCTTCTTCTCACAAGAGACTGCTTGGACGTGCCCAAAACAAAGTAAGTCAGTGTCTGCATGTATAAAAGGAATTGCGCCCCATGTTCTAGGCCTCTATACCAGGGCCAATCCTCAGAAACAAAAGATATTCTCGCCCACTGCTCACACGGACTTTCTTCAGGCTCTGTGTGAGATTTTCTCGAATATTTTAAAGGATAACATTAAACTATCACTCCACGCAACCTGGAACTTTGAAGAAGCAGAGAAAAATCACAGGCTGTTGGCTGATAAAAGAAACGCATCAAACGTAACAGTGGTCTCAAAAACCAGGGAGGTCGGTGTATTATCCCCATTCTAACGCTCTTTTCGGCCCCCTTGATCGGGGATCTAGTGGGTGGATTCATCAGGAGATATGTCTACAGAACCATCGCAGAAGATGTCTTCATTTCCCCTCATCAGTTTCAGCATCTGCACCCACCGTCCGAAACGATCCATAGACAGACAGCGGAGGAGAATTTGGATTGCTGAAATGAGAGCCGATATGGTAATGACCCGGGTTTGACTTCTTATGAAAAATAAAAAATAGATGCACTTTTGTTTGAGAGTATTCACTCTACTCAGCAGGTTGTGGAAAGAAGAACCACGGGTGGAGTTGACTCCTCAGCGTGACACGAGCGATCCCCAGAGCATGAGCGATATGAAGAAAAACATGGCCCGGCATGATCAGATCGCCTCGGATCAGATTGTTTATGGATGCACCTGAAAAGCTGCCGAAAGAATAACCGTCAAAAAGCGAGTACATTGAAGAAATTATCCGAAAAGGGGGGTTGACTCGCAAGGAGAATTGTATTTAAAGAGAATTTGTGTTAAAGGGGTCCCATATGATTGAAATTGTTGAAAAAATCTCAGCTACCAGTTAAAAATTGGAGCACCGCTACCCCAGAGGATATGTCAGACTTTCTACAAGGCCTTCGTCAGAGTAACATCCCCATATCCTCTGTCCAAAACCCTTATTGCTCGTGATGAAATAGACGGCTCAAAAATCGAGAAAGGGAGAGGATCATTTATTAACAGTTGGCTGAAGGCAACCACCCGCAATAAGCAGCGGTCGTCATCAACTCCTACAAACTTCTCCAATTATTCGGAGATCCCTGAGTACAGGAATGTGGTGACTAACAAACTCACTCCCAATCTGCCGTCCCACACACACAACAGCACTTCTTCGAAAACACACACACCTCCCTCCTTGTGTGCATCCATCTCACACCATTAAACAGCTTCATCAAGAAATGATGACTTATTCTTACCTCTCTCTGCCCAGATATAATTATTCATCTAGAATTAACAACACAAATTAAAAAATCAGTGAAAAAAAACAGGTGCCAATTTCAACCTTTCCCTACAACCACCTTCCGAAAACCTCCCTGTGTGCGTTATGCAATTTAAGTCTTGACACAACACACAGCGAACTTTATTAATGGGACTAAACTGTCACCATCTTCTTTTCAACAAGGCTATATATACCTAGTTTAAACTCCATTCCTCCTTAAACTCTTTATAGTGGGCTTCATGGTGACACGTTAGTTGCATCCACACATTGGCTAAACCCGCGATGCTCTCTGCCAGTACAACTCTACATAAACAGTGGGGACCGCACCTGTGGACAGAGTGTTTTGAACCCTGATATGTGATCCAAATACTCTTCTTCTGTGAATATTGTCCTCCTCAACAACCGTTTACGATTGCTTGTTGCACGGCGTTCATGCCAAATCCCAACTCGTGTGCGTTGGGAACACCATAAGAGTCAAACAAAGCGGCCTTCACCAACTCTCTTCCAGAGTCCGAGCCAACCAGTTAGTATCTCCCGGCATGTGTGAAGGATGTGTGGTACACCGCTAAGAATACAAACTCATATATGCCAGATGATGCCAGTAGCCCCCGCTCCTCACTTTCATGATTATCAATTCGGTCTGTGTGGGATGATTAAAAATATCCACAAGCACACGCCTCTTGAGTCAGTCTTAAAATAGGATTTCCTACACCCCTCGAGATGGATCAGAGTGGTGTTAAATATGGCATTTCCCAAATCTTAAATTCCCTGAGGCAAAGTGGAGAATCAGAGCATCTGTCGTCCTCACTCGCGTTTAACTGTCAACCGCGAATAGCGAGTATTCCTTCTGATAAACATCTGTTGACGTTATGCTCAGCGGAAGAATTTAGATGTCTTCCGTTAGCAGTAAAGAAGGTGTAATACTCTCTCACTACCACATTGCTTGGTTAAAATGGTTTGGAAGGCCTTAGCAGGGAATTTTTCTACCATCTCTTGCATAAGGCTAAATATTCCATATCACTAATAATGATTAAAAAGCAAATGAAGATGAGATCGGTTTCCTAAAAGCGTTAATGACGTAACGCAATCACCACCATACTTGGGAAAGACACCTAGAAACGATTCACTTGGCACACTGGAATTTCAGGGATGGAATATGTTTTACACAAATGTCAAAAGTGGAGAGAGAGCATTAGCCTCATTCAAGCTGAGTGTGAACCCAGTCGTACAGCTGGGAGAGACGGTAAATTTTGGTGAAAAGAGAGGCTCCCAATATCCTAAGTTTGAAAGTGGCGCTAGCGGCCATGAAAACAAAAAGAATCGTTGCGCTCAGTTAAAGTTTAATTATAGAGGTAACAGAGTTTTAAAAGAAGTCTATCGGAGAAAATTCCTCCTGAATTTGCCCGGTAAAGCCTGCATATGCTGTTAAGACCTTGGTTAGGGACGTTAGGTTGTAACGACTAGAGTTAAGAGCCCCTGCAGTGTCTTTGAAAAAAAAGACCAGAGCTAATCTGGTGTTCTTAAAAGGCAATCTCTGTCAGAAAAAGTTTAACAAGTCTCAATGCATGGCTCATATGGATGTGGGCGCTGGAGTGTGGAAACCACAATAGATCTCAGCGATTGGACATCACCCCTCGCTTGGTGCCCCATCGGTGATTGATGATCACCACCCAGAGCGTCTCTCCGGTGTAAATTTTATCTCGTACGATTATGCTGCGCCATCGCAGTCGCAACTTCGTCTCCACGCCTTCTCTTTTTCCCATCACTCTTTTTCTCGTATATTTGCACATGCGGCCACTTGATGATATTATAGTAAAGGCTGATATTTAACTTATCCAAACTTGCGGAAGACTTGTCGTCCTCTTCATTGTCAGCTCCAACGATCTCCTTATTCTGAATTGTCGTGTTTTAACCGTCCTTAAGATTACCAGAAGGGTCTGTCTGGGCCTTTGATCAAAAAACCATCAACCTTCTGAACCCATAGACCTCGAATATCAGTAGAGGACAATCAGGATTTTATCCGGAGGTCGCATCCCGAGTGCAAACCGTCAGTTGCGTCTTGTGCAATCTCGCGAATACTGGCGTATCAATTAATTCGATATGGTCTTAGAGTAGTTGTCGGAGATCACGAGACAGTTAGGGACTTGTGCCCCCCCATAGAGCGTCAGCGGGCAGGAGATAACGTTTATAGTCTTTAACTGTCGCGAATCAAATAACCTTTGCAACCACGACACCAATCATTGCCGGGGACTAGTAGCTGAGTTTCATACGTCGAGGCACCACGTTCAGACCTACGCATTCATACACAGAATATAGGAAATCTACCCACTTCTTATCTCTACTTCTCTCCTACTTTTTACCATAGTAATCCCCCCCCCCTTCCCCCCCCTCTCTCTCCCCCCTCCCTCCCCTTCCCCTCCCTTTTCCCCCGCTCTTTTATAGGTCGGACGCTCGCTGACTCTTCACCACTTTTCCCCCCCCCCCCCCTCTTCTCCCAATTACTCGCTCCTCCGGCCCCTTCTCTTTCACTCTCTTCCGCTTCTCGCCTCCAAATCCATCCTAACCGTCGGTGTGTTGTGGTGTGTAGAACAACCTACTTCATTTACTCACGCTCTACCTATGACGTCCGAAGCGATATTTGATGCAACTGTTTTCAGATGGGGTTTTGCAATACCAAATCCTTTTTAACCAGAGGGGATACGAAGCGAAATAATTTTGAAAATAATGATCCAATTCCGCGTCCGTACATGACCAGGGCCCCATAAAACCCTGGCAGATTACCGCCTGATTGACTAACATAGTAATGTACAAATTAGGATCACGATTAGAGATTGCGATTAGGATCACGTCCCAGACTTAGCTGTGCCATGTTCTCTCTTGCCTGCTTGGTGCACAGTGTTGAAGGACCAGGGGAATATGAATGATAACCCATCGGTCTTAGACGTTATATATATCTCTGGAATAGTTTATACAAATAAAATTTATCTCAGGCTACGTTGTGATATCACCGGTCTGAAGTGTAGTCTGTTGAGGTAAAATAATTCTACCAGATATAATAATACGGCCTCAACCTCACCCCAGTCCGGATGTTGTGAGAAAGAACAGAGAAGAGCAAGAAATTCAGATTAACACAAGTTTAATTTGATATATAAGTCCAATGATTTCCAATCCATAATTGAATACAAAAGAAGAAAGATTACCTAAGGCCTTAAGGAGAGACTCGGATCAGCAAAGCTAGGCTGTATTCACCGAGTGGTCTGTCTGACCATCAGTATTAAAGGTTTTTATACCCTCAACGAACTTCAAAGCTGACTGCTGAAACCTCCCCTCCAAGAATTTTTTACGAAGTCTGTGTCGCCGCTGTAAATTAGCCAACCCCCATGGGAGTACTTTATTATCTATACCATGCCCAACAGCCGGCATTTACTGCTTACAGCTGCTGGCGAACATCCTGACCTGAGGTTGACTCTTCTTCCAGCCTGAACCCCGCTGTGACCTCTCTCTCCCTGCGGTCCCAGGTTTAACATGATATATTCCAGTTTTATGGATACACATGCAAACTGAACACATAGTATAAAACTAAATGATTTTAATTCTCAACAATTCCCCATTTTGACCTCTGCAAAAGAGGTCAACATCCCAAGATGTAGCAATGATAAGTAACAAATACCCAGGGATAAGCAGATCAAAATAGGCACCCCAAAAGATTAGCACTCTGCAAAGCAATAAAGAAAGCAATGAATTACAGCTGGGCCACTAATTCCCAACCTTCAGTAACAACATTTTGCATCATATTATATGGAGGTGGCTAATGAGTGAGTGCCCCTTTTTCAATAGTTGACGTTATAAGTCTTACTGTAAGTGAGCGAATACATGGCACACAAAAACATCCACACGTTACTAGAATACACAGAAATACAGACAATGAAACCAGCAATGAGATAATTATACTCTTCCACTTACCAAAGGTGTTGGTGAACCACTCCTCCAGTCCCCCGCCAATTCCTGAATATTCATGGATTTCCTTACTTAACGTATGCAAGCCTTCTAATGCTCGAGTCATTGAACCATCCGTGGCAGTATTATTTGGGATAAAGGTACAGCACATGTCACCAAACATTGCACCCCCCCCTTTCAGCCAACAACATGTCTAGACCCAATCTATTCTGCACAGCCATAAGAGAAGTAGGCGCCAACTGTTGTCAGAATCAGAATGAGAATATGAATTAGAAAAGCTTTATTGCCAAGTACGTTTTTGGACATACAAGGAATTTGTTTTGGCATAGTCGGTGCAATACAATACAAATTAAACAGTATAAACATATCTACAATATAATATAAATATATCTGCACAGAAGTGAGTGAGAGTAAATGTAGAGCAGTATAAGATTTAAGATGCCAGAGCGGTACAACAGTGCAGGTGATCAGTGTGCAAGTATGCCAGTGCAAGTAAAGCAGAAGTCCAAGCTGAGCGTTAATGTAACGCATAGAGTTTCAAGTTACAAGTGTTCTGTCAGCAAAAAAGAGGGTTGTGTGGGGGGAAAGGGAGAGTGTCAGGGTGGTTTCCGGGCTTTATTTACTAGGCTGGTGGCAGATGGGAAAAAACCGTTCTTGTGGCGTGAGGTTTTGGTCCGGATGGACCGCAGCCTCCTGCCATAGGGGAGAGTCTGTGACCGGGGTGGGAGGGATCATCCAGAATCTTCCCTGCCCACTTCAGGGTCCTGGAGGTGTACAGTTCCTGGAGCGACAGTAGACTGCAGCCAATCACCTTCTCAGCAGACCGAATGACACGCTGCAGCCTGCCCTTATCCTTGGCTGTAGCAGCGGCGTACCAGGTGGTGATGGAGGAGGTGAGGATGGACTCAATGAGGGGCTATGTAGAAGTGCACCATCTTTGGCGGTTTTGATTTTCTTCAGCTGCCACAGGAAAAACATCCTCTGCTGGGCTTTCTTGATGAGGGGAGCTGATTTTTGGGCTCCCACTTGAGGTTCCCGGGGGAGATGATGGTTTCCCAGGAAAAAGAAAAATTTTCCCAACTGTCAATTGTGGAGTCACAGAGGGTGATGGGGGGGGTGGGCGGGGGTTTTCTGCCTAAAGTCCAAAACCATCTCCACTGTTTTTAGAGCGTTGATTTCAAGTTGCACTGGCTGCACCAGTCCAACAGATGGCCACCTCCCATCTGTACGCAGACTCGTCCCCATCAGGGATGAGTCCGATCAGAGTGGTGTCGTCCGCAAACTTCAAAAGCTTGACAGCGGGGTGACTGGAGGTGCAGCTGTTGGTGTACAGGGGAAGAGGGCAGAGGGAGGAACACAGCCTTGGGGGGAACCCGGGTGCTGATGGTCAGGGAGTCAGAGACATGCTTCCCCAGCCTCACGTGCGGGCTTCCTGTCAGACAGGAAGTCAGTGATCCACCTGCAGGTGGAGTCGGGCACACTCAGCTGGGAGAGCTTCTCCTGGAGCAGGTGGACAATGATGTTAAAGGGCAGAGCTGAAATCCACAAACAGGATCCTGGCGTTGGTTCCTTTTTGGCCAGTGCCGGGAGGATGGAGTGAAGGGCTAGGTTGACTGGATCATCTACAGGCCTGTTGGCTCTGTAGGCAAACTGCAGGGGGGTCCAGGAGGGGGTCTGATGTCTTTTAGGTGTGAGAGCACAAGGCCTCAAAAGGCTTCATCACCTAGAGGGGGGGGTCTGAAGTCATTAAGCCCCTGTGGTCCTTGGCTTCTTGGGAACAGGGACGATGGTGGAGGACTTGAAGCAGGCCTGGCACATGACATGTCTCCAGTAAGGTGTTAAAAAATGTCTCTGAAGACTGGAGACAGCTGATCAGCACACTGCTTCAGGGGTGGCGGTGAGACAGAATCCGGTCCCCAGCTTTCCGGGGGTTCTGTCTCTTGAAGAGTTTGTTGACGTCCCTCTCCTGGATGGAAAAAGCCGTCCCCGGGGGGTTAGGGGGCTGGCGGGGGGGGGAACTTCAGGGTAGGGTTTTAGGTGGGCCAAGGCCCTCTTGGGGTTTGGGGGGGTGGGGGTTGTGGCTGCAGCTGTTTTGGGGGGGGTGTCGTGGGGGATGGTTGGGGAGGACTGTCCCTTTGTCTTTAAACGGGCAGTAGAACTCGTTCAGGTGGTTGCGAGGCGTCGGTCGTTGATGGGTTTGGGGGGGGTTTCGGGTTTGTAGTTGGTGATCTGGCTGAGCCCTTTCCCAGAAAGACGCAGAGTCGTTCGTTGGCTGAGAACTGGTTTTGGAGCTTCTCAGAGTACAGTCGTTTGGCCTCTTTCACTGCCTTGCCAAACTTGTACTTCGCCTCTCTGTATATGTCTTTGTCTCCCCCCCTGAAGGCCTCTTCCTTATCCAGTCTTAACCTTCTGAGTTTGGCTGTGAACCAGGGTTTGTCGTTGTTGTAACTCACCCTGGTGCATGATCGTACACAGTTGTCCTTACAGAAGCTGATGTAGGAAGTCACAGCCTCTGTGTACTCGTCCAGACTGTTGGTGGTAGTCCTGAACACATCCCAGTCTGTATAGCTTAAACAAGCCAGGATATTCTCCACAGCCTCACTGCTCCACTTCCTTGACGTCCTCACAACAGGTTTGCAGAGCTTTAGTTTCTGCCTGTATGCAGGAATCAGGTGGACCATGATGTGGTCGGATTGGCCCAGTGCGTCTCTGATGGTGGTGTAACAGTGATCCAGAATGTTGTCCTCTCTGGTCGGACATTTGATAAACTGTCTATATTTGGGGAGTTCGTGGGTGAGATTACCCTTGTTAAAGTTGCCAGTGACGATAACTAAGGAGTCCGGGTTGGTCCGCTCCACACTCAGTATCTGGTTGGCGAGCACATGCTGTGCGACCGGCACGTTAGCTTGCGGCGTGATGTAAACACCGACCAGGATGAACGAAGCGAAATCACGTGGGGAATAGAAAGGCTTACAGTTTATGATGAAGGATTCCACGTCTGGAGAACAGTGCTGGTCATGGTGCTGCTGAATTACTGTCACGTCGTTGCACCAACCACTGTTGAGGTAGAAACAGTTCTGCCAACCCTTCAACCGCATCTCGTGTCAGATTTGCCAACCTTAAGACATTGTAATGTATGTAATTGATCCTGTCTACATTCTTATTTGGGGTTACAGAAAAACTGCTGAAATTTACAGGAAAATTTTTTGGGAAACCAGCGGCAACTTGATTAACTAATTTTATACTCGTCGGGAAAACCCCACGCGGAACACCAATTGCATCAATATAAGTTAATGAACTGTCCATAAGATCAAAGGACCTGGCCTTCCTCACCTTTCCTCCATATGGTGATTTTTCCCCCACAGAAGCAATGGAGCTACCAACCTCACCATTGCACAGGTTCCTACTGCCATATGGGGAACCTGGACTAACAAAGTATTTCCACCACAATAGTAATATAAACCTTCTTGGGCAAAGTGTCCTACAGTGCCAGCTGTGTTACACCATGATGGAGAGACAGTTTCCAGTTTTAACTGTGGTTTTTTAGTAACCCCTGTATAATTGAAACAGGGATAATCATATTCCTCACTCCGAGGAGAAAAAGGGCCTACCTGTGAGCAATTGCTAATTACCGGAAACACTTTTGCGAAGGTATGACATGCCGGGTTTTCTTTACCATGAGTTAACAGAATCGTGCATTTAAATCCTAGTGGATCCGCATTCTCATATATGGGGGCAGGCACAGTGACCAGAGTTGGTCTGGCAGCTGCGCATGCAATACAATTGCTCACGGCCGACTCACGTGCTGTCTGAGCCATCCACGTCAACCACAAATTGGACTCTGTAAATCCCAGAGCCCCTTGGATAACATCTTCCCGGGGGTTAAGGTGTTATAGTCTATTTCAACCCGGGGGTTTTCCCACTTCACCCCCCTTTTGGGCCATAGAAAAACAAGATTAATTCTAAAAATTCTACCCTGATTTCGTGCTATCCATCCTGGCAAATCTACTCCTAAATACATAAAAAAAATCCGAACTCATATTTCCACATCTAAGAGTAGTGGAGAGTAAAAGGTTGGGGTAGGGGTTGCTCTGTTTCCCCCCAATGCTGAGTAATATTGTTTTTGATACCTCCAGTTGTTAATTTAACCCTTCGCTTGTCCTCTAGCCAAGGTCACCAAAATGCTGAATGTTTCAAAGGAATTAATTTTTTTTTTTTTTTTCCAAAAGACAAACCCCTTCCGGATGCCGATGTTCTCCTCCACCCCCACCCTTTTTTAATGTTAAATAACATTATATTTAGTCCAGCTACCCCCCGCCCCCAAAAAAACCCCCCCCCCCCCCCCCCCCCCCCCCCCCCCCCCCCCCCCCCCCCCCCCCCCACCCCCCCCAACCCCCCCCCCCCCCCCCCCCCCCCCCCAAAAAACCCCCCCCCCCCCCCCCAACCCCCCCCCCCACCAACCCCCCCCCCCCCCCCCCCGGGGCCCCCCCCCCCCCCGGGGCCAAAAATTTCCAAACCCCCCCCCCAAAACCCCCCCCCCCCCCCAAAAAAACCCCCCCCCCCCCCCCCCCCCCCCCCCCCCTACGCCTCCCCCCCCCCCCCAAAAACCCCCCCCCCCAAAAAAAACCAACCAAAAAAAACCGGGGGCCCTTTACCCCCCCCCCCCCACCCCACCAAAACCCCCCCCCCCCCCCCCCCCCCCCCCCCAAAAACCCCCCCCCCCCCCCCCCGGGGCAACCCCCCAAACCCCCCCCCAACAACCCAAAACCCAACAACCCCCCCAACCCCCCCCACCCCCCCCAAACCCCCACCCCCCCCGGCCACAGGGGCTCTTGGCCCCCGGCCGGGAACCCGACTGGGGCCAAATTTAAAAATTTTAAAGTAAATTTTTTGGGTTTTGTTTGTCCTTTTCCGGGTGTGGCCCCCTTTTTTTTCTGGGGGAACCTTGGGTATTTAAAAACATTTTAAACCAAAAATAAACCCCCAAATTTGTTTCACAATTTTGGCCCCTTTTTTTTTTCAATTTTTTTTTCTTTTAAATCCTTTTAGAGGTAAATCTTCCCAAAGTGTTTTTTCCCGACTTTTTCCCCCTTTTAACTTTTTTTAAAGATCAACAGATTTTTCCCGGGGGCCCCTTTAATGTTTAAAAAATTTTTTAAAAAAAGGGGGGAAAAAAAAAAAAAAAAAAAAAAAAAAAAAAAAAAAAAATTTTTTTTTTTTCCCGTTGGGGTTTAATTTTTTCTTACCGGGGGATCAAGTTTTTGGTTAAAAACCCTCGTTTTGATTTATTTTTTTTTACCATATCTTTTAAATATGGGTGCCACCATTGTTCCAGATTGATAAGCACCTGCGAAATACCTACATGCGATGTTCCATGTGCCTCTTCCAAAATGTTTTCTCTTATGTTTGGTGGCATCACAATTTTACCCTCAGGGCCTCTCCACAGGCCATCTTCTTCTTTTGCTCCTTTTGTCCTCCACACAGTAAGTTCCTCAGGAGAGAACCCCTTTTAATGTTGTTTGATTTTTTCCAAGTTTACATATTCGAAGGTCTCAACCGTAACACAGCCCAGTCATTGGGGGGGAGAGTACACAGAGCCAATGACCCGTTAAATACCTCGTCTTGATCCAATTGATACAGGCAGAGCTCTCCTATTTCATACATGAAAATAAAGCCCCAGCTACCACTCAGTCCATATGGTTCCAAAGACCACTCTTCCTGCAGAGTATCAAACGGAGGCCTTTGTACCTTGCATAGGTAATATGTTGATTTCTCTGGGGCATCCAATTCACGGGCGTATGCCGGTAGACGGTTACTGGGGTTTCGCACAGAAGAGACATACGTCTTAGCTGACCTGAGGCCTGTTTTTCATCCATTGTTGTTGGTGAAGCTGGATCATCATCTGCAGAGTATGTTATGATAGGAATTCCGATAGGTATCTCAGATGAGGAAGTAGATGATGTAGATGGTTGTTCATCATCTCGGCACGCCTTGCATTTCTCCCCCGCTTTGATGAAAAAGTCTCTTAACTCTAACCATTGTTCAAAGAGTGTTCTTTTCCAGCGAATGTTGCAAGTAAATTGCAGCGTTTTCTGCTAGTATTTAAAACAAACACTGAAGCACGTCCCTCTGTTTTTAATTAGTTGATTCTAGATTCGCCCCTAATGACGCTCGACATGAATGCTAGACACTTTGGGCCAGAAAGGAAGACGGTCGTTTTAATTACTTTATGACTACAGTCGGTGTGAAGGCTTTGTCTGAGACAATCCACAAGAAACAGCTGCCGATGTCTGCCTTAATTCAATAAACAGTGACATGTCTGAGGACTTTTTAACTTCTTTTTTTATTTTTCAGTTTCTTGTGACGTTTAACATAGACCACACCTACAGGATACAACCTCCAGCTCCCACATTGGATGAGAAGAAGCCTTTGAATCAGAAGGACGAGGCAGCAGTTACAGGATGACTGTTTTCTCTAAATCCTCAATAACTATTGCTCTAAGATGAAAAAGAAAAGCTTAAGGTAACTAAAATTATAATCCATTTTACCAAATGGAGTCTCTCATGATTCCAAGCATAGACTTTTAGCCGTAGAATCCATTTCTAATTTGGAAACAGCATACCGAGCACAGAATGTACAATTCTGTCAGGTTCTCTCTTTTTATCACAATTTTGTGTGACGTGCCTGCATTAAGTGAATGTTCCTTAAAAGTGGGAGAAACTGCATGTTTTTTTTTAGATGTAAAAACGAAAGAGTCACACAACCCCCCCCCCCCCCCCATGACAACATCCGGTTAATGACGACGTACGGTTACGCCACCGGATGTCCCGCCCCTTCATGTCCCGCCACCGGAAGTCCCGCCCTAGGAAGTCCCGCCCCCACCTGTCAAAATGTTCACACCTCGTTTGATTGAAGGGTGTACATTTAGTCTCTGGCAAGCCACCCTTTTCTGGTCGAGAACCATGGCCTCAGACTTGGAGGAGCTGATCTTCATCCCAGCCGCTTCACACGCGGCTGTGAACCGCCCCAGTGCATGCTGTAGGTATTGGCTAGAGGGGGCCAGCAGGCGCCACAGACCTTACGGCCACAGCTACGGGCGGCAGCATGGACAAAAGACACGGTGAACATGGTCCACTCAGACTGTATGTCTTCAACCTCCCCCAGAATCTGGTCAAAGCTCTCCCAGAGGTGGGAATTGAATACATTCCTGGCCAAGGGCTCCGCCAGACGTTCCCAACAGACCCTCACTATAAGCTTGGGCCTGCCAAGTCTGTCCAGCTTTCTCCTCTTCCAGCAGATCTTACTTACCACCAGGTGGTGATCAGTGGACAGTTCAGCCCCTCTCTCTTTACCCAAGTGTCCAAAACATGTGGCCGAAGGTCTGATGACACGACAACAAAGTCGATCATTGACCTCCCGCCTAGGGTGTCCTGGTGCCAAGTGCACTGATGAACAACCTTATGCTTGAACATGGTGTTCATTATGGACAATCCTCTTTGCACCCCGAACTCATGGTTCCCCCCTGCAGGTGGTGGGCCCACTGGGGGATGGCCTCAGGGCTTGACCTGGCCGGGTCCCGCGAGGAGCAAACTGGCCACCAGGCCCTCTCTGACGAGTCCCAACCCCAGGCCTGGCTTCAGGGTGGGACCCCGGCTGTGCCGTACCGGGTGACGTCACGTGCCTTGATTTTGTGGTCCTCATGAAGGCATTCCTCATTGAACTGCTCTTTGTCAGACCCAGAGCCTGTTTGCCATAGGAGACCCTACAAGGAGCATTTGGGCCCCAGACAACATAGCCTCTAGGATCATTCGAGCACTCAAACCCCTCCACCACGTTAAGGTGGCGGTTCAAGGAGGCGAAAATTTTGCGATCTGAATATTAAATCAGTCAAATAAAAACAAAAGTATACAGAAATGTTGGCTTAATGAAAAGTATGTTCAAAACCTTGAAGGTTGTTATTTTTAAAAGGTAATTGTAATCTGATAAATGAGCCTTATTGGAATGCTTATCCTAATATATTTAAAATGACTGTAAATACCATAGAAACATCCAACCATCATGCAGTTTAGAAGTAAGACAATTTTTGTATCCCAGAGATTACCCTATTGTGATTTAAAACATTAGTTTTAAGTCTAGAACAAATGCAAAGACCTTGTGAAGATGCTGGCTGAAGCTGGAGAGAGTGGCATTGTTCACAGCGAATCAAGTCCTATACACACATGAGCTAAAATGTCACTTAGTGAGAAAGAGCTCCAAATGCACCATAATAGATCTGGATTACAATTTCGAAATGTTTGACCTTAGTGATTATTGTTCTATATTAGGGAAAAGTGGAAAGCTTGCAAGCCTGAGAAAACCACAAGTATGGGGGGGCAGCACTGGTGCATTTCTAGATAAACTAGATAGCATCTTGTGGAAACATACATTATGTGGGAATATTAAGGCAAAATATCAGCCATGAAAATATAACTTGGGTGCAACCCTTAATCATATTGTCAGAATGGTTACAAAGTTGTTTTGAGGACAACAAATTGTTTTGGAGTGGGATCATAAATTCCTGATCTCAGTTCAATCAAAAAGGCATGACAGAAAGGGTGTGTGTGAGAGAGGTGGCAGTTACAGCATTTCCACCTGGAGGAATGGGCTGAAATTCCAGCAAACTATTTTGAGACGATTGTGGAAGGATATCTAACCTTTCTGACCCAAGTCACATAGTTTAAAACGCAGTTCTAATAAATACAAAAGAAATTTATGTAAAATTCAGAGTTTGAAAAAAAAAACAATGTCTAGAAAATTCTTTCGTTTTTTTTCTCATTTTTCTGGCATGTACCAGAGATAATTTTGATTTTAGTAACTGAGCTAAAATTGGCAAATTTTAGTTGGATTTAACCTCAGATACTGAAAAAGAAACGTTTTTGTATCTTTAGTCCTTGGTTTAAACTATACTAAAAGGACAGCCAAAGTTATACATAGAATAAAAACAAGCATAGAAAAGCACAATAAAATCATAAAAGCCTGGTAGAACAAAACAGTTTTCAGATGTTTTTTCAAAAATACTCACAGAGTCAGCAAAGCGAAGCTTCAAGGGCAACTGTTTACCTGCTTTATAATACCATAAAAATCTCCAGTGTTATGGTTACATAAGGCATACACCCAAACATGATTACTTCATCCTCAGTAAGTGATACAGCATTGGAGGCAATAATCAGTTTCTACTGATCTGTGTTTGGAGTGCTTTGATCCAGTGGAGCTACCTAAGTTATCAAAAATATTAGCTTCATCTAAACCTTCAACTTGTATGTTAGACCCATTCCCAACCAAATGATTTAAGGAAGTTTTCCCTTTGATTACCAGCCCTTTCCAGCAATTACCAGTCATTCTAGATTTGATTAATCTATCCTTCGTAAATGGATATATACCACAGGCTTTTAAGGTAGCTGTAGTCAAAACTTTACTTAAGCCTTGACTTAGGCACGGTGCTGGTGGTGTCGGGGTTAAGCGTGCAACCAAGTGCAGAGGCTATGGTCCTCGATGCAGCTGTCCTGGGTTCAAGTCCAGGACCCGGCTACCTTTGCTGAATATCTCCCCCTCTCTTTGCTCTCTTTCCTGTCTACCTGCTTTAAAAATGAAAAATAAAGACCTCTAGTGCTGCAGGAAAAGTATTAAAAAAAGAAACCTTGGCTTGATCAAGATGATTAACTAAATTACAGACCTATATCCAATCTTTTCTGTTCTTTTCAGCAAAGGTGTGTGAGCATTTCACAGCAGTGATCTGTTTGAAAAGTTTCAGTCAGGTTTCAGAGCTCATCATAGCACGGAAACAGCACTGGTTATAGTTATTAATGATATTTTCCTGGCCTCAGGTAATGGACTTGTGGCTGTACTTGTTCTGTTAGATCTCAGTGCGGCATCTGCTAAAAGTTGGGAAACAAATTTTCCTTAAAAGGCTGTAA
Source organism: Crenichthys baileyi (assembly GCA_036173005.1). Classification (NCBI taxonomy): domain Eukaryota; kingdom Metazoa; phylum Chordata; class Actinopteri; order Cyprinodontiformes; family Goodeidae; genus Crenichthys; species Crenichthys baileyi. The sequence goes on from JAHHUM010001500.1 coordinate 64,634, forward strand.
CATGCAGTGGGGAAATCAGGGGGAAACCCTAGGGCCGGGTTTTTAAAAATCTTATTTCAATCTGAAAAGCCCTCACAAAGAGAGGGTTTCGCAATTAGAAAAGTTTTAATGATGTGAAATTACAAATTTTAATTTTTTTTTGGGGCCTCGGACCGGGGAGGAAGACATAAAATTTTTGAGAATGATATGAACTAGGATGAACATTGTAAAGCTTTATTTAAGAGATGTCTTCCCCCCAAAAAAAGGTCGAGGACATGACGGCCTAATTGAGTACTAAGGAGAGTGGGATGAAAAAGGAAAATAAAAGAAGCAAAAAGCCGCCGGGGAAAGATTCAATCAAAAAAGAGAAGTTGTAAATATGGTATGAAAAAAGGAAGATAATTGAGAAGCCAAGGAGATGATAGATTTTCCAAAAAGGGCAATACAAAAGTGATAGATATGCCATTTTAGGTGATCCCAACACTTAATGAAAATTTTAGAGAGCAGAGTTAGGTGATAGATATGCCCGCTTGGCAATGCATGATTTTTTCAAACTTTGAAAACAAGAAAGGTGATAGATATGCCCCCGCTTGGCAATGGCATGATTTTTTAAAACCTTGGGAGAGCAAAAAAGTATAGATATGCCGCTTGGCAATGCGTGATTATTTCAAACTTTGAGAACAGAGCAAGGTGATAGATATGCCGCTTGGCAATGCATGATTATTTCAAACTTGAGAGCAGAGCAAGATGATAGATATGCCGCCTGGCAATGCATGTTATTTTTTCAAACTTTGAGAACAAGCAAGGTGATAGATAAGGGCCCGTTTTGGGCATTCGCATGAATTTTTAAAAACTTGAGAGTAGAGCAAGATGATAGTTTTCCGGGCTTGGCAATGCGTGATTATTTAAAAAAACTTGAGAGCAGAACGAGATAAAAATTTGCCGTTTTGGCAATGCGTGATTAAATTTTAAAACTTTGAGAGTGGAGCAAGATGATAGATATGCCATGTTGGCAATGCAAGGCGTTTAAAACGCTTGATGAGAGCTTAGAGGGGCAGAGTAAGGGCGATAGTCCATGCCGTTTGGCAATGCATGATGAAATGATGGTGATAGATATGCCATTTTTGGCAAAATGTGATTAGGGGGTAGAGATGAAAAAAACGACGGAAATCCTATGGAGTGCTGGAAAATGCATAAAAGAAATGCAGATGAAGTTAAAAAAAAAAGGGTTTTAAAATAAAGATCTATGAGTCGGGTTTTTGAGTAATTATAAACGTTCTAGGTAAATACATGAAAAAAGTAAAGTATTGCAGAAAGCATTAAAAGACAAGGAATAATCGGCCCCCAATTAAGTACGGGGGAAACGAATAGAAGTACTTTTCCCCGAAAACTAGGTGAGCTAGAGTGGGGGAAAATTTTAAGACAAACTGGCAGGTGCTGAGGGGAAGAGTCCTGCAAAACAGTAACATGACGATTGAACAAAGCCAATGATGGAAAAAAGGCCAACCACCACCAGGAATTGTGGGGAGCTTTTACCTGAGAGCTGATAAAACATTGAGCAGATAGAACGGAGTGGAAAATCCGGGGGGTTTTCCTATTCGGGAAGGAATGGCATGAAAACTGGATGGAGCGTAAGCCTTTGAACGGGGACATGGCTATAATTTTTTGAGGAACCAGGATGGGGTACATGGGGGCTCCTAGCGTGAGAAATTGGGGGATGCGAAGAAAAAGGATTTGAAAGTAAAAAAGGGGTTAACCTGATAAATAATAGAATGCGGGTTGATAAAAAGGATGAAGATTGGATTCAATCAACCTTGGGACTTTAAAAGGAAAAATTTGAAGAAAACTGAGGGGGGGAGAAACAGAAGACCTAGGAACTAAATAGAATAACCTGGAACAGATGGGCAGGAATGATGAAGTTATGATTTTATGACTTGCCAGGATGCACCGGAGGTAAGGCATAATGCCTTAGGGGACGAGGGGGGCTTTTGACTACGGGATTGACCACTCTGTTCATTATCAGAAAAGCCGCGATGCCCCCTTTTTCCAAAGGGCCCAAAAACGCAGTAGGCTATAGTGATGAGATGAAATCATAGAAAGCTGGGGTTTTCACATTGGGGGAAGAAAAGGGAAGCCTTACATCGGAAATGAATTGCCCTGAGAAACCCCCCAAAAACCCTACGGACGGAGCTACGTCCGTGTAAATGACATACAAAATTTTGGGAACTGTTTCAAAAATGCTTCATAATGCCGGGGCGTGAGGACAAAGTTTTTGTCCCTCAAGTTAAAAATTTCCTTTTTGTTAGAGTCCCAAAGAAGCAGACAAAAAGGCTCTTCCTTTACAACCCCTCTTTTTTTAAAAAAGGAAAAAAAACAGAAGAGAAGGAGGGGGAGCAAAGGGCCCTGTGCTGAGCTTATTCAACATGTGAATACCAAGTTACATTTTAAATTATTTTAAATTTTTCAGTAAAAGGTGCCAATATTCTTAGTACGTTATGCACGCTTAATCGCAATACGAAAGTTTTATTAGGTTTCAATATCATAAATAAGTAAAGTCACAGACAGTTGAAATATGTATTTTTAAAATTCATTTCATGGCACTGGGAAAAATTAGGGAGGTAAGATGTTTAAAAAAATATATGGTGAATGGGGTTGTAAAAAAGGGGTTTTAAAAAAATTTTTAAAATTCCCTAAGGGCTTTTTATCGAAAAGTAAAAGAGGGAAAGAGGTTTTAAAAACACAAAAGATTTTAGAAATTTTAAAAAAGGGTTTTCTTCTGCATATCCTTAGATCTTTCAATGTGATCACTGCAAAAACCTCTTTCGACCAAAGGTTGTGAACCATCCGCGAGGGGAAACCCTTTAAAAACCCGGGGTGCTACAGACCTGGGAAAACTTAAAAAAAGGTCAAACCCCCAGCGAACGCAACGCTGGAAAGGGGAAAAGGGGTCCCCTTTCCAGTTAAAAAGGAGACTGGAGCGGGAAACCTGGCAATTTGTGAAACCCTCAGAAAATTTTTGGGAAAAGGAAGAAAGAGCAAAGCGCTTTGATGGGCCCAAAAATTAAAAAACCGGGTTTGGGGGGAAACCCGAAAGGGGGCTGCAATAAAAATTTGTCAGGGGGAAAAACAGTGCGTCCAAGCGGGCCCTTTTTATTTGAGCGAGGGTGGAAACAGCTAAGGGGGTGGAAGGCCCCGAGATACTATGAAAAAAACGAGCAGCCCCTATTAGAAATAAAGGCAACGATGAGGGACGGGAAAATATTTTTAAATTAATTTTATTTTCCTGGGTGAAAAACTAGTGGGAGGGTGTCCCACCCCTGAAACCAGGGGCGGCTGAGCGCCAGAAAGGATCCTAAAAAAATTTTGGGAAAAATCTTTTTTAATATTAAGCCAATGATTTTAAAATTTCCCAAAACCCTCCCCCCCATAAAGATAATACACATCCACACATACAGGGGTAAATTGGGCCCAAAAGGGTTTTACATAATGACCTGTGGCTGGGGCAACTTTTTTTTTAAAAGGGAGTAGGCCCCATAACTTATTGATTAGAATGCCACAGCAAAAACCCCTTTTAAATTTAAAAAAAGGGCACCACTATACAAAAGACCTAAACAGACAGACACCGAAAGGTTTTTACGGAAAAACTCTGAAAACACAGGGGGAAATGCACATATATTGGGTTTGGGTCCAGGGTAAAAACCCACATGTGACCCTTTTTTTTTTTCGTGGGGTCTTTGTCCCAAACCCTTTTACATTCAGCAAATGATCCACGGGCAGGAGCCCCAGGGGCTGATCCCCCTTAATCATTTCCTCTGCTTAACTTTGAATAAAAAAAGGGGAAAGTTTTGAAGCTTTTGGAATTTGTTCCTTTATGAGGGAAAGGGTTTGAGAGTGTGATCTTTTTTGAGGGCCAAAGGGCCCCGGGAAAAATTTCCCAGAGGGCTGACCGGGGAGCAGGGGGGTTGCGGATTTTCGGGAAAAAAAAAAAAAGAAAAAAAAAAGGAAAAAAATTTAAAAATTGAAGCAGGGAAAATTATCAGAGGGGGTTTTAAAACATTTAGACGCCTCCGGGGGATGGTAAAAAAAAGAGGGAAAACCCGATCATGACTGGCCTTCGTAGGATTAAGAGGGAGGCCTGAAAAAAGATGGGAAAAAAAAATGGGATAAAAGTCAGGCTTGAAAGAAAAGAGGAGTGGGAAAAACCGGGAAAGGGTTTTTTAAACACTTTAAAGAAAAGGTTAGGGGGAAAAGAGGGTTTGGGGGTGATAAATCTTCCTAGAGACAAACCCAGGCCGGGCGTTAGCAAAGCGAAGGGGGTGGGGGGGGGGGAGGGCCGGGCCAAGGGAGCTCCATGCTGGGTGGTTTGGGGAGAAGGGCGGCCCCAAATCACAGAGCAGGTGAGTAATGAAAGGGCGTGGAACGCTGGAGAGAATTCCCCTAAACGAATGAATAAAGCAGGGGAAAAATTTTTAGATGTCGGTTTTTTGGGGAATTTTAAAAGGAGGAAAACTGGTGCGGAGGGGCCCGGGTTTCACGCAGGGGGGCGGGGAGCCGTGAGGAGACAGGGCTTTCCTCGGCGACGGCTTAAGGGAAAGAAGGGGTTTGGAATTCTTTTTAAAGGTTTTTTTCCCCCTTTCCCCCCCTTGCCCGAAAACTGAGACAAGGGAAAAAATTTAGCCAAGGGAGCGAGGGGACGCTCCCTACCCAGGGCGGTAGGGGGGGAAGATTATGGGGGGGGGTCCGTTTGAACGGGCGAGGAGGGGGGTCGGAGGGGCGTAGATAGCTCCGCTGACAAGCGGGGAGGAAAACAGCCCAAGGTCCCTTTAAAAAAAAAAAAGGCGGGTTTTTTGGGGTTTGGGAGGTCCCCTTAAAAGGGTTTTTCCCCCCCGCTCTGGGTTTTATTTATGTTTATCTCTATAACTTCACCCCTTAACCAGAGTATTCTTTTCCATCATGCCTTTCTAATTTTTAGACCGTCACTTTTTGTGTTTTGGGCTATAAACTATTTGGGGAAAGGGTGTTAATAAATTTGGGGGCAAAACCCCCCCCCAATTTTATTTCCCCGTCTGGGCATTGTTTTTTAACGGTAGTAAACCCCGGATCTGCCCAAACCCAGAAGCGCCAAAAGTTTAAAATGATGGTCGGGTTCATAATATATATATTGGGTCTAATACGGTTACAATTTGGATTTCTGTTACAACTTATATATTTTCTTTCAACATTTTTTATATATTTAAAAATAATATATTATACACTCTATTTACATACAAGCAACAATATTTCTACAAATAAAAGCAGGAACTTCAACATTGATAACAATTACAGTAGTTGTGTGATATTCATTTCTAATCCTCTTTTAATACTTTTTAATGCTTGGAGATTGCTTGAACTCCACATTTGGAATATTCCAAAGCTTCATCACAATGGTGTCATTGTTCAAAAGTTGATGCCAAGTGTTTTAAATTTTGTCTGTTTTTGTGTTTCATTGTTAATAAACTGCTGTGTACTTGGTATGTACTTAAACATAAATACAGTTAGAAACTGCAAAGTCATTCTCATAGTTTGTGGACCCCCTGAGATAGCCTAGGCCCCCCTCTGGCCCCCCCAATGATAAAAGTCTGGCTCCGCTCCTGATTGAGGATATCCACTGCAGTTCTCAAAGACAATTTTCTTGAGGTTCATAAACTGCTGAATTTGATATCTCGAAATGGAGATGATGTATGGACTTTGTGGGGGGTTGCATTATGATTAAGATTGAGAGAGGCATACAGTTGATTTTGTTTGTGTTTTGTTTCAGGCTTGAACACAATGTTTAATACTCCCATTGTTGATATGTTTTACAGAATGTTTGAACTGTCTGTATAAACTTATCAAATCTCAATAAAAATATTTGGCAAAAAAAACAACTATCACCTCTGTTTTATTTCTATTCAAGTATAGGAAGTTAAACTCCATCCCAGTTTTAATGTCCATGTTTTATCGGCTTTATTGAGAGATAGATTTATACATCATCTGCATAACAATGAAAAAACAAACCCTACTTTGTAAGAAAAGCCCCTATAGTAGAAGCAGATAAGAGGAAATCAGAAGGGGTGCTAAGATGGAGCCTTGAGGAACTAAACATGTCAGAGGAGCCTTGGGCGAGAACAACTGACCCAGGTGGACAGAAAAGCTTCTGCCAGATAGCTAGGAGAGAAACCAGTTCAGGGCTGTGCCCTTTACACCAGCTAACTGTTTAAAAACATAATACTAAAATATTGTGGTTGCACGCCAGAAGATTCGTCTAAGTATAGGTGCACAGGTGAGAAGGCAGAGAGTTTGGGTTAGGGAAGGTCCTACGGTTTTCACCGCTCTGTTGATCATGTTTAGTCTCTATACTTCACACTTAACCAGAGTATGCTATCCATCATGCCTGCTATTGTAGACCGTCACTTCGATGTTGGATTATCATCTATTTGAAAGCTGTTCAATAAATGGGAGCACCCCCAACTTATTTCCCAGTCTGGACATTGTTTGTAAGCGGGTAGTAACCTGGATCCGCCCAAACCCAGAAGCGACCAAAGAGATGGAACATGATGGTCGCTACATAATATATATATTGATCTAACACTGGTTACAATAGGATACTGTTATAACTTATATATTTTCTTTCAACATAAGTTATATATTTAAAAATAATATATTATACATTCTATTTACATACAAGCAACAATATTTCTACCAATAAAAGCAGGAACATCAACATTGAGAACAATTACAGTAGTTGTGTGATATTCATTTCTAATGCGCTTTAATACTTTTTAATGCTTGGACATTGCTTGAACTCCACATTTGGAATATTCCAAAGCTTCATCACAATGGTGTCATTGTTCAAAAGTTGATGCCAAGTGTTTTACATTTTGTCTGTTTTTTGTGTTACATTGTTAATAAACTGCTGTGTACTTGGTATGTACTTAAACATAAATACAGTTAGAAACTGCTTGTTAGAGAAACAACGTCATTCTCATAGTTTGTGGACCCCCTGAGATAACCTTGGCCCCCCTCTGGCCTGGCTCCACCCCTGCTCTCCAAGCAGAGGCCTGACAGCGCCCAGGGGTCCAGGCCCCGGCAAGCAGCCGCAGGGAGTGAGCCAGCACACACCAAAGCACCCAGCCCCAGATACCGAGAACCACAAGTACACTGGCGGGGGATTGGACACCAACCACCGGCAGGTAGTGTAGTGAATAGGCCCCACATTTGTTAGGGCGCCTAAACTGATTTAGGAGAGGGAGCAGCCCGAGACCCAACCTGACACAAAAAACAGACACACACAGTCACAATCACACATTCCCACCCTCATGCGTACACATAAAAACACACACCCAACGTAAAGACAAACAACAATGAATGTCGTACACTCACTCATACTCTACATACATACTCTATACTCCCAGGTCCAGGTGCTGATACCCAATAGGGACAACCAACCCTCAGACCCAGGAGGTGGTCCCCTTCCCTCTGGGGATGGAGACAGGCAGACCATCCCAGCACCTGAACCTGGTCCGGGCTAGCCGATCCCATCCCCATGAGCCCCCCCGCCCCCATTGAACCCCGACATGAATCTCCCCACAGGGCCACCCCCAACCAGGACACGGATATCGAACACATGTCTCCAAAACCCGATCCCCCCCCCCCATGAGAATGTTAAAAATGAGAGTCAAATTGTACAATAAAATTGGGGCATTTAAATCCCATAGTAAACAGGTTTCTAGGATTTCCATCTTTCAACCCCGGAAAATTGCCAAAATTAGAAATATCCTGTCTAGGCATGACGGTTAAAACTAGTCCATACATTTGTTACTTCAAGGCTGGACCATTGTAATTTTTTACTATCAGGATGTCCACAAAATGCAGTTAAAAGCCTTCAGTTGATCCAAAGTGCTGCAGCAAGAGTTCTGATGGAAATTAAAAAGAGAGATCATATTTCTCCTATTTTAGCTTCCCTTCATTGGCTCCCTGTTAAATCCAGAATAGAATTTAAAATTCTACTTCTCACATATAAAGCCCTTAATGATCTAGCTCCGTCATACATCAGAGATCTGATTGTTCCATATATTCCTAACAGAACACTTCCTTCTTAGTCTACAGGTTTACTGTTGGTTTCTAGAGTCTCTAGAAGTAGAATGGGAGGCAGATCCTTTAGTTATCAGGCTCCTCTCCTGTGGAACCAGCTCCCGTTTTGGTCCATGAGACAGACACCCTGTCTACTTTTAAGGCTAGGCTTAAAAGTAGGCTTTCCTTTTTGATAAAGCTTATAGATAGAGTGGGTTAGGTTATCCTGAGCTATCTCTGTAGTTATGCTGCTATGGGGTTAGGCTGGTGGTGGACATAATTACCACTTTCACTCTCTCTGCCACATTCTTACACTACTCTCCAATTTTGCATTTCAGCTTTTAACTCTATGGTCTCTCTGTTTTTTTCTCTTCCCTGAAGCTACACTTAACCTGTCTTTGTGTTTAGCTGTGGCACCTTCCTGGAGGGGGGCATTGACCAGGCTGCTGTTACCAACAATTTAATGCTACCTTCTACAAATGATACACTTGGCCCTTTCTTTCAGTGTTTAACCCTGTCACACCTAGACATAGCTACTGGCTGAGCTTCTACTGTGACTAACTGTATGTGCTCTTTTTCATACTCTAGACTTGAAAACTGGCTCAGAGTTCATCTGCTTAGCTGACTTTCTCTCCTAGATGAAGCCACTAAAGGAGCTACAACCATTAATGTTTTACTTTTCTTTCCCATAGAAAGTACTCCTTGAGCCTGGTTCTGCTTGAGGTTTCTTCCTGTTAAAAGGGAGTTTTCCTTTCCACTGTCTCTACATGCATGCCCAGTATAAAGGATTGCTGCAAAGTCAATGCAAGTGACCGCCAACTGTTGCTACATGCTCATCCAGGAGGAGTGAATGCTGCAAGTCACTGACTCGATGCAATCAATATAAGTGATGATTGTTTATTTCTATCAATTTATGAAATGCTACAGACAAAGTCATTAAGAACTATCTTCAGCGTAAAGAAGAACAAGAATTACTGGAAGTGATGGTATAGCCCCCACAGAGCCCTGATTCCAACATCATCGAGGGTGTCTGTGATTACTTAAAGAGACAGAAGGATGTGAGTAGGTCTACATCCACAGAAGATCTGTGGTTAGTTCTCCAAGATGTTTGAAACAACCGACCAGCCGAGTTCCTTCAAAAACTGTGTGCAAGTGTACCTAGAAGAATTTATGCTGTTTTTAAGGCAAAGGTTGGTCAAATCAAATATTGATTTGATTTAGATTTCTCTTTTGTTCATTCACTGCATTTTGTTGATTGATGAAAATAAATGATCAACAGTTCCATTTTTGAAAGCATTCTTTGTTCACATCATATTTTCACAGCTGCCTAAAACTTTTGCACAGTACTGTATGTACCAGACTTGAAATCTGTATGATTAGATTGAATTGACTTTGTAAAGTGCCTTGAAATGACATGTGTTGTGAATTGGCACTATATAAATAAAACTGAATTGAATTGAGTTAAGTCAGATCTCAAAGAAAAACTGGCCATGTTGAACTTGTTTCTTAATATAAAGCCATGTCTGAGGTGGCAGGGCAAAAAGAAAAACAGGGACCAAACTAAGACACTAACAAAATAAATATAGCAAAAACTAAATGAAAGGACAATACATAAAAAGCATAATAATAATAAAAAGCTATACCATGTGTGCTGTTTATTGTTGATCTGCCTTTATTCTGTATTTTTTATGTGACTGAATGTCACACTGACAATATTTTAGAATTAAAAAGTGAATTGTGGATGATTTAAATGTCCACAGGTGACCTTGTGACCTTCATAAATGCTATGTGAACTTCAAACATTTTCCTTCTGTAAGGTCCACAGGAAAACTGTTTACCAACTCACATTTTTTTTTCACTTTTGTTACAGAGTACAGTCTTCTCAAATATCTAAGCACATTCAAACATATAATACTGTCCTTGATTAAAAAGTGAAGGATACAAGCTTTTGTGAGGTAAACAAGTTAACTACTAAGTCTCAAGGTGAGTTTTGATGAAAAACATGCCAAGATAGAGCTTATAATTCAAAGTAGGAATTTGAAAAATAGTGTTGCAAAACTTGAAGACAGCTCCTATCTGAACTATGGCTCACTTGTGATTGAGAATTTACTCTTTATAATGCCCTGTTAGTAATTATCTTATGGATGTGAGGTTTAATTATGATTGCCTGTACGGTCTCTATTTATTTAAGCTTAACCATTTATTTTGGTACATAATATTAAGAATATGTTGTATTTGAAAAGTAATGAAAACTAAATGAAAACATTTGAGCTAAATATTCCTCAGTGGTAGCAAAATGATAAGTAGGTCTGGGGTTTACCACCATCTCAAATTCTGCTTATTGTCATGAAATACAAAGTAACAAGGTCGGGCTATAACAGTGTCTTCTTCCAGAACAAATTTGTTTGGTTCAAAATGTTTCTATGAAGTTTGTTTTCTTTAGGATTGCAAGCGAAAAGGTGACTAATTAGAGGCAAGAGCTCTGGTCCGGTTTTATTAGCACATAATAAATTATACAAAATTCAGGCAAAAACATTTTACTTTAGTTTTAATTGTATTATCCATAATAAATAACTATGATTACGTCTTTGTGATAAATATGTATGGTTTTACTTGGTGAATGGAGATGGTGTAATGGTGCATTGTTGTCACTGTGATTGTTAATGAGATACTGAATTTAAGTTGTTATACCAATGAGTCATACACACTGTGGCCACAGCAAAATACAGTGGAATAGCTGGAAAAAACTTAGTTCCAGCATCTTTCTCTCAGCCAAGTATAAGAGGGAACTATCTCTCTGTTTTTGGTATGTGCCTCTTTTTTGTCTCTCTTTTCCCATCCATTCAGGTGTGCTTTTACAGTTCGAAGATTCTGTTGTTTTTGCCAGGTTTTACAATCTGGTTGGACTGTTGATGAACAGATGATGTACTGCACTCTGTATAATATTACACCTAAAAATAAGTTCAATCTTTAGCTTTATATTATTTTGAGGTCATGAAGCAGGATGGTTTAAATAAATTATCACCAAAAGTAGACCACATATGGAGGCAAATTTGTCTCAATATTATTCAATCAAACAAAAAACTAATCTCAATCAAAAAAAACTAATCTCAATCAAAAAATATTAAGTTGTGATCAAAACTTTCAGAGTTGTAACGATTTTTTTTTTTTAATGGAATATTTTATTTTGAGGAGAAAAAAAATTGTTTGAAAAAACCTTTTTTGATTAAAATGAATCATTTTTTCTCACGAAGAGGAAAAAGTTATTTGCAAAACATAAACTTTTATTTGCGCATGTCAAAAATCTTTGGTTACGACTCTCGCTCTTTTGGTTTTGACGCTCTCTGTTTTTGGATAAACTCAACGAATTTTGAGTGCTGGAAACATGAACATCCTGGGCGGGGCCTAAAGACGAACGCTGTAAGACGTTTCCCTATTGGTTAGTGCTGACTAAAGCGGCAGACTCTGATCCCCCGCACCTCTGAACTTCTGCTCGAACTGCAGGGCTTGCCGCGAGAGAGAAAATTACTTAAGAAAAGTAGAATATTTAAATACGTACTGCACTAATGAATGCTGTTGTAACACGGTCTGAAAAAATTAAGACCCACTGATTTGGATGTCAGTTAATCTCAACGAAAAACATCAAATTAAGCCAGAGTGTGCGTAGAACTGCCCAGGCCTAAACTATGTCACACATTCTCTTGGACATATCTCCAACTGATCCACACTTTGGACCCCTTTGTACCAACTGAGCATTGTTTAAATGCCACAGTGTACCCATCTTCTGAGGGCTACTTCCAGGAGGATAATGCTTCCTGTTGCACAGCTTGGATCAATCCTAACTGGTTTCATGAGCATCGTGATGAGTTCACTGTATTCCAATGACCTATTAAGTCACTAGATCTGAATCCAATAGAGCACCTTTGCAATGTGATAGAACTGGAGCTTTACATAATGCAGTCAATAAATCTACGGCAAATTTGAGATGCTATCATGTCAATACAGACCAAAATCTCTCAGGAATGTTTCCTACACATTGTTGAATCTAGTATGTCAAGAAAGAATTAAGGCAGTTCAACTGACTTAATCAACTTGACATTGATTAAGTCAGTTTGGAGCATCAGGTAAGACAATTACATTTATTTTGTTTTGAAGTTCTCTCTAGTGAATCAACCTTTAGACAGGGTATACTTTAAATGGTATATTAAATCAGCGTTTTATTGTGGTGAAATTTGGTAGCCCAATACCTACTTCCTCAAGCTGCAATATGCTGCTGGTTGACTTTTTAGATAAAATTTGCAGTTGTATTGATTTGTTGTCAGAAATGTTTAATAGTCTGACATGAAACGATATGGAAGGAGGCCACAAAAGAAACGCTTGACAATTTGTTGCTGAATATAACATTTCTCTCTCACCGCTTGTTCGAAACAGAACACATACTTCTGAGATGTGGTGTTTCTATTTTTTTTTTTTTTAATATGCATATATTTCTTGATGACTTGAAGGTCAACAAGTTCCACCGGACAATCTTACAGGTTTTTTTTTTTTGTTGACTTGTTACAAATGATTTTTGTATACAGCAGGAACACAACAAAAAACCAAGCACACAAACAATCATACATTGGCACATAATCCAAGATATCTGGAGATTTAAAGAGTGATGTATGTGTGTTCCAATGCTCTAATTAAAATAAGGATTAAAATGAAGGATTCATATGGACTTATGAATTTCTGAGAGACTTCAAATAAAATGAAAATGAAAACTGATGAGGCACAATTGGCAAGAGGAGCAAATACATCAAATTATGCGAGGCTTGTGCTGTCTGTCTGCTCATCAGAAAATATTACCCATATTACCCAGCACTCCTCACAGTGGCTGCTCATGTCTCAGCAACTGCCACCCATCACTTACTCTGCTGTAAGGGAACATTTACTGTAAAAATCAAAGTTTCACAAATAAGAGAGTAGGAGAGGTTATGCCTAGACAGGGACAGGGAGTGGGAAAACCATCGCCAGAAGCCTGCTGTAGCCAAATCCACAATTTTTGAAATCTAACTTTGTTTCTGTGCTCGTCAAATGCAGCCTTGCTGAGCCACACTTGAAATGAACAAACCTCCAGGAAAGATTCTAGCATTACACACAAGGTGAAGGGGTACTGTATGCATAAATGCTTTCGAGCAGTGCCACATACGGTAATTAGGAAGCAGAGAGAACACACAGAGAGATGTATTTTAACTAAAAGCCAAAGTCGAGCAGTGAGTGAGGGTGAGTTAGATCAGAGATGAGCCGGCGCAGAGACTGGCGGAGATGTGTGGGCGGATGGGGAACTACAAGGATTCTTTTGATGTTTTTGTTTGAGGGGACTTTTGGTGATCTCGGTGCCTCCAAGGAGTTTCTCACAACAAACCCCTTTTTGCTCTAAAACCAGTCCAACACTGGGTCATCGCCCTGTTAGTGAAGAAATACAAAACATGGCTTCTGGACTGAAGTGCAATTGTTGGTGCAGTTCTGAGAGAGTCAGAGCAACTGAGAGTCCCTTGGAAGGAGAGGCAGTAAATACAATATCCTGAGGTCCATCTTTTACCGCTTTTGTCAGCGCCAGAATATACTCCTGCTATTAGACAAATGGATACAGTAAGATAGGACTGTAATAAGTATTGCAAAATAAATATAGGTGGCCACAAATTATGAAGACACAGCTTTGCTGAAAGTCACTAATGATATTCTCCTAGCCTCAGATAATGGACTTGTGTCTGTACTTGTCCTGTTAGATCTCAGTGTTGCATTTGATACAGTCGATCACAATATTCTCTTAGAAAGGCTGGAATATTCTGTAGGGATCAGGGGAACAGCGCTAGGCTGGTTTAATTCTTATTTGTCTGACAGATTCCAGTTTGTTCATGTAAATGATAAATCATCTTTAAACTCCAGGGTTAATTGTGGAGTAACACAGGGTTCAGTACTTGGGCCAATTCTCTTTACTATATACAGTATATGCTTCCAATAGGTCAAATTATCAGGCAGCATATGATAAATTTTCACTGAGTAATGATACTCAGCTTTACTTATCCATAAATCCTGATGAGCCCAACCAGTTAGACTACAAGCATGTCTTGAAGACATAAAAACTTGGATGACTTTAAATTTTCTGCCTCTAAATTCAGACAAGACAGGAGTTGTCGTCTTTGGACCGGAGTCTTTAAAAAGAAACTGCTTAGTCAATCACTTAACCTGGATGGCATTAAATTGACCTCCGGTAATAAAGTAAAAAACCTTGGTGTTATTTTTGACCAGGACATGTCATTTAAATCCCATAGTAAACAGGTTTCTAGGATTTCCTTCTTTCACCTCCGGAACATTGCCAAAATTACAAATATCCTATCCAGGAGTGACGCTAAAAAACTAGTCCATGCATTTGTTACTTCAAGGCTGGACTATTGTAATTCTCTACTATCAGGATGTCCACAAAATGCAGTTAAAAGCCTTCGGCTGATTCAAAATGCTGCAGCAAGAGTTCTGATGAAAATTAAAAAGAGAGATCATATTTCTCCTATTTTAGCTTCCCTTCATTGGCTCCCTGTTAAATCCAGAATAGAATTTAAAATTCTCATCCTTACATATAAAGCCCTTAGTAATCTAGCGCCATCATACATCAGAGATCTGATTGTTCTATATGTTCCGAACAGGGAACTTTGTTCTCAGACTGCAGGTTTACTGGTGGTTCCTAGAGTCTCTAGAAGTAGAATGGGAGGCAGATCTAGAACAGCTTATGTCTCATCCTTAATAGAAGAGAACAAGAATAATCCTAGGTTTCTCTTTAATACAGTTGCTAAACTTACACAGAGTCATAGCTCTGTTGAGCCATCCATTCCCTTAGCTCTCAGCAGTCATGACTTTATGGGATTCTTTCCAAAAATAAAATTGATTCTATTAAGAAGAAAATCTTTGACATACTCCCGAAGATGATTACTTCATCCTCAACAAGTGAGACAACATTGGAAGTAACTGTAGAACCTGATCTGTGTTTGGACGTTTTGATCTGTGGAGCTTCAGAGTTATCAGAAATATTAGCTTCATCTAAACCTTTCAACTGTATGTTAGACCCAATCCCAACCAAATTTATTTAAGGAATTTTCCCTCTGTTTTATAAGCCCCATTTTAGATATGATTAATTTTATCTTTAGTAAATGGGGTATGTCCCACAAGCTTTTAAGGTAGCTGTAATTAACCTTTGCTTAAGAAACCCTTCGCTTGATCAAGATGACTTAATAAATTACAGACCGATATCCAATCTTCCTTCTTATCTAAAATTCTTGAGAAAAGTTGCTAATCAAAGTGGGCATTTACACAGCAATGACCTGTTTGAAGAGTTTCAGTCAGGTTTCAGAGCTCATCATAGCACTAAAAAACAGCTCTGCTAAAAGTCACTAATGATATTTTTTGCCTCAGATAATGGACTTGTGTCTGTACTGGTTCTGTTAGATCTCAGTGCTGCATTTGATACAGTCGATCATAATATTCTTTAGAAACCGGAATATGCTGTGGGACGGGGGAACAGCGCTAGGCTGGTTTTAAATCTTTTTTTGTCTGACAGATTCCATTTTTTTTCTGTAAATGATAAATATTTTTAAACTCCAGAGTTAAATTTGTGGAGTACCACGGGTTCAGTACTTGGGCCAATTCTCTTTACTATATATAGGTTCCCATAGGTAAAATTATCAGGCAGCATAGAATACATTTTTCCCCGGGAGGATTTTTTACAACCCATAAATTTTAAAACCATTTTAAAGATAAAAGCATGTCTTAAGACATAAAAAACTTGGTGACTTTAAACTTTCTGCTTCAAAATTCAGAAAAGACAGAAGTTGTCGTTTTTTGGACTGGAGTCTTTAAAAAGAAACTGCTTAGTCAATCACTTAACCTGGATGGCATTAAATGACCTCCAAAAATAAAGTAAAACACCTTGTGTTATTTTTGACCAGGACATGTCATTTAAATCCCATATTAAAAAGGGTTTTTAGGATTCCTTTTTTCATCTGCGGAACATTGCCAAAATTAGAAATATCCTGTCCAGGAGTGACGCTGAAAAACTAGTACATGCTTTTGTTTCTTCAAGGGCTGGACTTTTGTAATTCTTTACTATCAGGATGTCCACAAAATGCAGTAAAAGCCTTCAGCTGATTCAAAATGCTGCAGCAAGAGTTCTGATGAAAATTTAAAAAGAGAGATCATATTTCCTACTTTAGCTTCCCTTCATTGGCTCCCTGTTAAATCCAGAATAGAATTTAAAATTCTCCTCCTCACATATAAAGCCCTTAATGATTTAGCTCCATCATACATCACAGATCTGATTGTTCCATACATTCCTAAAAAGAGCACTTCGTTCTCAGACTGCAGGTTTACTGGTGGTTTCCCTAGAGTCTCTAGAAGTAGAATGGGAGGCAGATCCTTTAGTTATCAGGCTCCTCTCCTGTGGAACCAGCTCCCAGTTTTAGTCCGTGAGGCGGACACCCTGTCTAACTTTAAGGCTAGGCTTAAAACTTTCCTTTTTGATAAAGCTTTAGTTAGAGTGGCTTAGGTTATCCTGAGCTATCTTCCCTTATTTTAGCTCTGTCTCTTCTCTCCCTTGTTGGATGGAGTAAGGGGGAGTCAGGTTTAGCCTAAACCCGGGCTCAGTTACGGTTGAGGTGCAAACACACCTCCATTTCTGCTACCTGTATGACCCCCTCTTTTTTCCAATGGTTATGGTCAATCTGACAGAGAGAGGTTTTCCTAATCGTTGTGGTTTTTAGTATAACATGGCCATCAGTGGGCTCTAGATGGACAAACTGTCTACTTTTAAGGCTAGGTTTTAAAACTTTCCCTTTTTGATAAAGCTTATAGTTAGAGTGGCTTAGGTTATCCTGAGCTAATCTCTGTAGTTATGCTGCTATAGGCTTAGGCTGCTGGAGGACATAATGACCACTTTCACCCTCTTCGCTTTCTTTTCACGCTACTCTTCAATTTTGTATTATTTGCTGTTATCTCAGCTTTAACTTTGTTCTCTCTCTTTTCTCTTCCTAGAAGCTACACCCGGCCTGACTACCTGTAACACCTTTCTGGAGAGGGGAATCCTCCAAGCTTCTGCTGGCAACAACTTAATGCTCACCCTCTACTGATGAAAATCCACATGGCCCTGTCTTCAGTGTTTAACCCTTTCTCTCTCCTAGACATAGCTACTGACTGAGCTTTACTGTGACTAACTCTCTGTGCTCTCTTCAGACTCTAAACTTGAAACTGGCTCAGAGTTTATCTGTTCCTTCTTTCTAGGTGGGAAAAGACTAAAGGAGCTACATCCATAACATTTACCTTTTCCTTCCCATAGAAGTACTTCTGGATCAGTGCTTCTTTGTTCTCTTTGTGTCTCTGCTCTGTTCTCTCTAACCCCAGTCGGTCGTGGCAGATGGCTGCTCACACTGAGCCTGGGTTCTGCTGGAGGTTTCTTCTGTTAAAAGGGGGTTTTTTCCTCTCCACTGTCGCTACATGCATGCTCAGTATGAGGGATTGCTGCAAAGTCAACGCCAGTGACTGTCCACTGTCTCTACATGTTCACCCCGGGAGGAGTGAATGCTGCAAGTCACTGACTGGATGCAATCTGCTGGGTTTCTTTCTTAGATAGAAAACTTTTTATCCAATTTGAATAAATAACAGAATCTGGCTGCACTCTTCAATGATTAAGATTAATTGAATTTATGTCCCCTGACTTTTGTGAAGTGCCTTGAGATGACATGTGTTGTGAATTGGGGCTATATAAAAAAATGAATTTAAATTGAATTGAAACTGAATCCTTTAGTTATCAGGCCCTCTCCTGTGGAACCAGCTCCCGTTTTTTGTCGTGAGGGGACCCCTGTCTATTTTTTAAGACTAGCTTAAAACTTTCCTTTTTTGATAAAGCTTTATTTAGAGGGGCTTAGGTTATCAGGGAGGGGGGCTTCCTCCCTTTGTTCGATGGATTAAGGGGGAGTCAGGTTTAGCCTAAACCCCGGTCGTTATGGTTGAGGTGAAAAACACACCCTCCATTTCTGTCCCCTGTATGACCCCTTCTCTTTTCCCTTTTTTCCAATGGTTATAATCAGTCTGACAGAGAGAGGTATCCCAAACCCTTGTGTTTTTAGTATAACAATGACCATCAGTGGCTCTAGATTGATAAACTTTGTCTTTGGGCCCCTTTCTGGCACTCGGTTTTTTTGGGTTCTGGCCTCCTGGGGCCCTGCGCCGTTCCGGACCTTTGGGGGGGCCTTGAGAAGACGTTGTAAATAAGCGCCGTTTAACTAAATAATCTGAACTGAAACTATCTGTGTAGTTATGCTGCTATAGGCTTAGGCTGCTGGAGAATGATGACCACTTTCACCCTCTTCGCTACATTCCCACATACTGTCCAACTTAGCATTTTTTGCTGTTTTTTTATTTTTTTAACTTCTTGTTCTCTCTCTTTTCTATTCCTAGAAGCTACACCTGGCCTGACTCTGTGTCTACCTGTGACCCCTTCTGGGGGGGGGGATTGTCTAAGCTTCTGCTGGCAAAAACTTAATGCTCACTTCTACAGATGATCCACTCGGGCCCGTCTTTCAGTGTTTAACCTTTCTCTCTTCTAGATATAGCAATGGACTGAGTTTTTTATTTAACTAATTATATGTGCTCTCTTTCAGACTCTATCCTTGAAAACTGGCTCAAAGTTCATCTGTTCTTTTTTTCTAGATGAAATGAAAAAAGGAGCTACTCCACTAAAATTTATTTTCCTTCCCCATAGAAAGTACTCCGGATCAGTGCTCTGTGTTTTTTTTTGTGTCTCTGCTCTTTTCCCCAAAAACCCCAGTCAGTTGTGGCAGATGGCCGCTCACACTGAGCCTGGTTCTGCTGGAGGTTTTTCCTGTTAAAAAGGGGTTTTCCTCTCCACTGTTGCTACACGCATGCTCAGTATGAGGGATTGGCTGCAAAGTCAACGCCAGTGACTGTCCACTGTCGCTACATGCTCATCCGGGAGGAGGGAATGCTGCAAGCACTGACTGGATGCAATCTGCTGGGTTTCCTTAGATAGAAAAACTTTTTATCCAATTTGAACAAATAACTGAATCTAACTGCACTGTTCAATGATTAGGATTAATTGGAATGTATGTACCTGACTTTTGTGAAGTACTTTGAGACAACATGCGTTACAAATTGGCGCTATATAAATAAATTAAATTGAGGTAAATGTTGTGCAAAGCTAAATT
This sequence comes from Crenichthys baileyi, assembly GCA_036173005.1. Lineage (NCBI taxonomy): Eukaryota > Metazoa > Chordata > Actinopteri > Cyprinodontiformes > Goodeidae > Crenichthys > Crenichthys baileyi. The sequence continues at coordinate 83,956 of JAHHUM010001500.1, forward strand.
TGTAAATTTAACATTACTGAAGCCTGCACACTATGTAAGGACGCTATTCAAGAGAACATTTTTGCTGTGCTAGATACCTTTCTGTAGTAGGACATGAAGGACAAACCAAACTGTTTCTTGAGGGAGGGATTCACATTATGAACTATACATCTTTTTTACCCCAAACGGCAAGCGTCAGATTAACAGAATACACTTCCATTTTGCAGTAAATTAAATATTAAATATTAAATTAAATAATTCTGATTTCCCTACATTGTCAATTCATTCATAACTAGGTGTAATTGTGAATTCAATTTTGAACTAGTTAATTCATGTTTGTAGTTCATCACCTAAACATTCTACCCTAAGTTCACAGCTCCAACATAAACTAGTTTTCCTCATTTAGAATATGTCTCAAATAAAGTTTAAAACTTATATGCAGGTCATCATGTCAATCACAAATTTGCATACAGATTGTGTCGGCTAGTATTTGTAACCTGCCTAAATCTGTTTTATTCTTTCCGTTTGTCACATAAACTTTCATTTACAGCAACTAAATACCCAGATAGCTTCTCTCATTCACATAATTTAATGTTTTTTGTCATCAGAAAACAGAACGAGTCTGACATTTGACTGAAAATCTACCCATTGTTGCTACATTTGTAATGGATTTTTTTTGTTTTGCTCATTAGACTGCTCATGCACAGTAAGAAATGCAAACTATTAACTGTCAAATACTCAAGGTCTTTGGAAAAGGGGCAGAAGCACTGACTTATTGCACTTTGACAATTGTAGAGCCATAAAGTCAATCCTGGTGTCCTTAAAAAGAGAGAACACTGCAACGTTCCATTTTAATAAAATCCTGATTCTGTTGAAGGACATTAGCAAACAAAATCTTCAGTCATGTAATTTAAAACATCATTTGTGGGGGGTTTCACAAGGTGTAGTGCTTGAGAGGCACCACATGTATCGAGAGTATAGTTCTCAAAGCAGCCATCTGGGATCCAATTCCAGACATTGATACCCTTGCCAAATGTCTACTTCCCCTCTATGCCTGTTTCCTGTTTTATTACTTTCAGTGATGGATTGATGGATGGATCGGTAGATGGATGGATGGGACCATAAATGTCAGTTTTACACATCCAGACGCTGTCTTTCATGCAGTGTATGGCTGTTGGTAACGTTATGGAGCAGGTCTTGGAGGAGATGGGTCATGAAGAAATTATTGACTTTAGAGAGGAGTTACCTGTGATGTAATGACATTGGCAAGACTGTTTCAGTGCCGAGGAAACAGACACCACACCTGGAGCCCCTCATAAAATCTTCTAAAGTATATTAATATGATGAGCACGCTCTTATGAAGATTCAACCAGGCCACATATGTAAATGGCCAGGGTCACGCTATGCTGCTGTCAAGTCTTGCTTAACAAATTGCCATATAAAGATCCAGTTGCAGTCCAAACAAATTCAAAGCAATAAGATTGTTTTTTTTTTCAACAATTAAATCACAAAAACAAATCTCTGCTTCTCCTTCCTTTGCTTCTTGGCTCAGTTTCATTTGGTGTGTGTGTGTGTGTGTGTGTGTGTGTTCCTGTCTTGGCATCACAGTGAGAACCATTTTCCCGATTTTACCATCAAATTGAGGACCGTTGGTACCAAAGTGAGGACATTTTGCTGGTCCTCACGACCTATTTTGCAAACCGTTAGGTTTAGGACTAAGGTGTGAATTGAGTTTAGGTTAAGGTTAGGGTTAGGCATGCACTGGTAATGGTTAGGTGTAGGGTTATTGTCAGGGTTAGGGCATAGAAAGGGTTGAAAATGACTGAAAATCAATGGAAGTCAATGGGAGTCAACACATGGTCCTCACTACATATAGCAAAACAAGTGTGTGTGTGTGTGTATGTGTGTGTGTGTGTGTGTGTTTGACCTGTGTCACACACCAAAAAAATTACAGTGTATGAGAAAAACAGAACAGAGACTCACATAAATACAAAATGAGAAAGAGCATTGATTTAAAAACAGCAACAATGAAACTGATCTACTCAGATATACATTGGATTTAATAATAAACAATAATTTTAATAAGCAATTACATATTATCCTGTACCTTTGTAAGTAAACATTTTAGGCTGTTTTTAGTGCAGACTACACAGCAAAATCGGTGTTAGTTCAAGTGTTAGTGTTAGTTCAACTCACAGTGTTAAATATAACACTTTTTCTGAATTAATATAATTCTCACAGATTCGGAGTTAAAATTACACTTTGAAAAGTGTAATTTTATATTTAAAAATATTTAACTGTTTAATAGTGTTAGATATTTACACCCTCGGTGTTGTTTTATGACACCAAATAAGTGCACTTTTAACTCAAAGTTGTGTTATTCCCCTTCACTTTAAGTGTTACAAAATGAAAATACATCATGTTATTTTATGACACATTAAAATTTTAACATTGAAATAGTTATTTGCTTTCCCTTAACATTCATTGTTTTGTTTTACAATACATTAAAGTTGCATTCTGTGTTTACTATCCTAACATAAAAGTCACCAAACCTAAAAATTCACCTACAAGGTGACATAACACATTCTTTACGGCTACATCATATCTTCAAATGTGTTGAGCAGCAACAGTGGGCAAGTAACGATAAAAAACATAAAAAAACCAATACATTTCATCAATATGTTTTTATTCAAAAGGTACAAAACTTCCCAGCACCATAGGAGTTAGCACAATAATAAGATCAGGCACAACAACCATTTACAAACAAAATAATGGCACAATATATTGGCTCTCAATTCCACTATAAGCCCTTTGTAAATCGAAGGGCTTAAGAATCACAAGACTATCTGCTTTAACAACATCTTTGTCATTACTTTCAAAAACTTTGTAAGCATGAAAATGTTCACTGAAATGGTCAGCCACAAGCTTGTTTACAAGCTTGTTTAAAAATTCTGTGTTTTGCCTCAAATCTCATGCTCCACATACGTATTAGTGGTTCAATTTACCAGATACAAGATGGATAATGTATCATGAAGTGATGTTTTGGGATCAATTTTTTATCGGGACACAGCTCTTTGGACAACTAATGGTGTTCCATAATCAAATGCTTTAAACGTACAAATGTAACAGATATAGAACATATAATGTTCATTATCTGCAGTAAAAGCAGCAGCAAAAAATAGTTTTGGTTTCCTTCAGGTGCAATGTCACCAAAAAGCAGAGGAATGTTTCTTACAAGACAAAGAGTCTATATAGAATTGAGTCCTATATTATTGCCACTACTCTCCAAGTTAATCCTTGTATGTCGATTTTTATCCTCCAAATACCCATAGTCAAAAGGCATAAATTCTAGACAACAGATTAGGTTTTGACAAAATATTTTCTGAGATACTTCAACAGTAAATTCAGCTCATACTGGACACACCTTCAAGAATGTCATGCATAATGTCCAAAGAAAAAGTATGACAAACATGAAAGAACTGTAGACTGTTAAGAGTCGAGTTCTTTTTTAAACCAAAGATATCTTAACTTCTGTGGGTCTGACTGCAACTCATTGCAGTGTTTTTCAAAAACGTCCTTTCCACGCAAGATTATCTTGGGGTCATCCTCATTGTAAACATTCTGGGCATCAAACATAAACAACAAAAATAATGTCCACTGAAAGATTCTGTAAATCCCAAAATTGTGTGCATCCCTAAGTTATCCCCGGTTACCTGACATATAGTGCCAAGGACTTTTTCAGCAGAAAATGACAAATAAAGGCCACAAATCTCAAGTGTTTTGATGTCATTATTCAGTAGCTGTAGAATAAGATCAAAGCCATATTTTTTAAAATATTCAGTGTGAAACAATGCAACCAAATGAATATTCATCAAGGCAGAGTTAAACTTTGGTGGCAAATTTCTGAGGACAAAATACAGAGTACCTATTTTGTGAACACCATGTTTTGAACCCAGTGGGTTAGAGGTCTCAAAGTCATCATAGACTGGATTTGTAAAAAAAAATCTGGTGTTTACAGAACATTGGATGCGTCTTAGAATAACTTCCATCACAAAAGTCTTTGTATCTGTCAGGTCTTGATGTACATGTTTCCCCAAGCAGATTACAAATATCAGGATTTCGGCAGATGAATTTTATCATTTCCAAAAATGGCATGTAAAAAATGTATTGTTCACTAGGACTTGATCACAAGTAACGGTTTATTTCGGCTTGTGTCAAATCGAATTCCTAGAAATCTTTCGACTGGCTCCACAACACCCCATTTTTCTGTTGTTGAAATAATTCAGTCTTTTACTTTCAGTACTGAAGTTAATAAATGGGTTTTCAAAAGTCTGCAGGTCTTTTCCAATGGAGCTCTTACAGGTTTATGTTTAGGCAGATTAAAGAGTACCTGCTGCTTAACCTGAGAGTGCAGTCCACTAGCAACAATTAGATTCAAATGACCCAGGCATTGCTGCATCTCCACCTTGACAAGAATCGTTCTCATGAGAACTAATTAAATGTTTTTTGAAACCTGAATATGTTGAAAACTGACACAATGAACTAACTTAAGCCTGGTGCTACGATAAAAACTGTGATCAAGTCTTAAATGAGAGATCAAGGATTGGCAAGGAACATGCACAGCTTGACAAATGAAAAACGTAAACATTTAAATACTGTTGGGACCATGGATTTCAACATTAAAACTCCGGAACAAACTCTTCTGGAGTTTTCAAAATAAATTGCATTTAACTGACTTCCAGCAACTGAAAAAGGGGGGTAGCAGCAGACTTCCCATGATGCCACTGGCTGTATAAAAGCACCCCCTCTCCCACAAGCCGACCTCTCCAAGTCAGTTGACCATCGGACCAGGAGCAGACACAGCGCGCTGAAGTTTTTTTGCTGGCAGAAAGACTTAACTCTTCAAACTGGTTCTAAGAGTCTCATATGATCACCGATCATATGCAAAAGTTGAGTATTGAATGAATTGCTGTTTGTGTATCCGGTATTCATTCACGAATGGGGAATTAAGGCACCGGCACTGTTGACTTTCTCTCCGAGCCCTGCAGACGCACACGGTGTTTGAGAAAAGTCCCCAGCAGAGACGCGGTCTCTACAACCCGAGTGAAGCGGTTTTCCTTGCCTAAGAGAAGGACGACGCCGCATTACCGGTTACGTGCAGTTTTGTCCGGCCGACAGAACAGCCCCCACCCACAGCTTCGTTAGGTTAGCCGAAGGCTAACGGCTTGTTGACTGTGGACGTTTCTTCAAACTTCGCCGCCCCAGACATCTTTTCCTCAACATGGTCAGAGGTTAGGTTTGGGCAGAATAACAGTTAGGATGAAATGATCTAAATGTTTTTCATTTTATGAAGTTTGGTTTTGTTTGTGTGAAACTGCTATCTTAGTGCTAGTAGGCTATCTGAAGCACACGTGATCAGCTTTGTGTTCTGTGTTTATGTGTTTTTAAAGTTAAGACAAACTTTATTTAAAAGGTGATTTTAAACACAGAAGATTGCTCATAACGCGCCATCCGCGCTCATGCATTTTAACCCTTTTATTGACCCTGGTATTTTGAAGGTATGTGTTTTGGTTCTGGTGCTAAGCTATCGGCCTCCTTTGTTAGCTTAATTGCTAACAGCTTTAGAACACGTGCTTAATACAGAATATTTAACAGAAAGGTTTAGTTTTCAAGTTAGTGAATAATAGTCTCTAAACATTATTTTACTAAATCTGTTAACTAAGTAAACACCATTAAGCCCATTTCTCCAGAAAGATTTGGCTCTTTTCCAAATATTCCCTTAATAATATTTCTTCAAATATTATTTTAATAAATAAAGGCATCTAATTAGACACCATTGAGAAATTATTCATCCAGAAGGTTGGTTTTATTCAGCAGATCATTCTTTAAAACATTATTTTATTAAAATAATATTTTATCTGATCTTGCATTGTGAATGGTTGTCTAAAGGTATGCTGATTACTGCCCAAGTTGGTTCCAAGACAAACTTAACTTCATTTCCAGATTCTTCAAGATAATCCTTGGTTCTCAGACATAAATAACATTGCATGGTAATGTTGCATCACTCTTTGGTCATGATTTTCAATCATCTTTAATCAACTTGTTTATATTGTACATAGCCCATTAGTCTTCCTTATTCTTTAATTCTGCTTGGTAGTTAGTTGGATTGTTTTAGCATAGTAAAGAGTTTGTTGATTGAAATATGTTTGACTTTGAGTTGACTTATTTTTGTTAATAAATTCGTGTATTTTAAGAAATTGTGTGAATTCATTCCATGTGTGTGCAGAGTTTATGCTGTTCAATAATGTCAGAGCTTGGCTCACACCTTTCAACTTTGTCCTAATACCATCGCCTTACTAGGCTGGTATTCACAGGACAACCCTTAACAGACCGAAATATTATTTGATAAAATATTAAAATATTAATATTAAATATAAAATAATATTGTCAGATTAATAATCACAACAATACTTTAGTTGAAGACTTTAGCACGAAATTTACAAACCTTGGGAGACTTATTTGATGTGGCTAAATCGATATTGCAGACTGTGGTTTGCACGAAGGCCAAGAGCTGCCCAGGTACTTATCGTACGACAGGTTGAAAAAGTAGTGGGATTTAAAGAGTTCATCAAATGCACCCAACGAGCTAGTGGCTTGGCAGGGGATGAGCTGTTTGTCCACAACAATGTAGAAAGTGTCAATCCAACATCAAGGATGTCTGGTTGTCTACCATCTCTTCTCCTAAGGTGTTCATCCAAGCTGTAGCATGACTGAAAACAGAAAGATAACACCTTAGACTGACAAGTTTTTAACTGCTCACTTGGGTCTTTACACCAAAAACGTTGAGTTGTTGGCAAATTTCAAATTGAGTTTATACATATAAAAGTGCTGGCTAATTGGATATAAACACCTGCATACATTGTGAAAGTGCAACATTTTGTCCACTGCATCACAGGGGCTTATCTTGGTCCTCTTCTGTATAGCTGTGGGTGGCAAGAGATGGAAGAGCAGCAGCAGAAAAGCCATGTCACTTTTCTGGGCTATCAGGAGGAAAATGAGGTGAAACAAGCTATTATAATCACGTTAGAATGCACAAAGAAATAAAAATCAATCATGTTGATTAGCTTACTGGCGTCATTGTTTTCTGCCAGTTTCTCAGCAGCTTTTAGAAGGTGGCACAACTCAAATGACTGAGTCAGGTGTTTGGCCTCATTGATAACCTTGGGCCTGAAAGTTGTGTCCCACTTCTCAAGCATCTTGGAGGCTGTTTCAACTCCAAGCAGCAGAAGAAAGTCTTAATTCAGCTGTTGATCATATAAGCATATAAATACACAAAATTCCAAAAAGGTCAGAGTAGTGTACATTCAAGCAACAAAAAATGGAGTTTATATAAATGAAATGGTCAACTCAGCTACCCTTTCATGTCTAAAAAATGTGGAAATGTTTTAAATACATCTGTGGTTCTCTCTGGGTCATGCACAAGGTCTTGGAGATATTTAAAGGTCATCTTCATCTTCTGAAACACACTTGCCTCATCCTGAGAGTGAATGAGAAATTATATGGCTTCCCTGCAGGCATCTCCATCAAGCTGCTCAGGCAAAGTGGCTGCCAATCTTTGGGGCTTTGGTCCTTGTGCTTAAGCCACCGTAGCCATCTTGGCTGATCTTTTTACCATATTTCTGGACATACACTTAAACAAGACAATATAACTCCAAGTAAATCAAACTTCTGTGAAACCAAACTGTCCACTTCGGAAGCAACACTGATTGACCATCAATTTCACATGCTGTTGTGCAAAAGGAATAGACAACACGGGGAAATCTTTGGCGATTAGCAAGACACACTCAATAAAGGAGTGGTTCTGCAGGTGGGGACCTCAGACCACTTCTCAGTACCTATGCTTTCTGGCTGATGTTTTGGTCACTTTTGAATGTTGGTGGTGCTTTCACACTCATAGTAGCATGAGACGGACTCTACAACCCACACAAGTGGCTCAGGTAGTGCAGCTTATCCAGGATGGCACATCAATGCGAGCTGTGGCAAGAAGGTTTGCTGTGTCTGTCAGCGTAGTGTCCAGAGCCTGGAGGTGCTACCAGGAGACAGGCGAGTACACCAGGAGACGTGGAGGAGGCCGTAGGAGGGCAACAACCCAGCAGCAGGGCCACTACCTCCGCCTTTGTGCATGGTGGAACAGGAGGAGCACTGCCAGAGCCCTGCAAAATGACCTCCAGCAGGCCACAAATGTGCATGTGTCTGCACAAATGGTTAGAAGCCGACTCCATGAGGATGGTATGAGGGCCCAACAGCCACAAATGGAGGTTGTGCTCACAGCCCAACACTGTGCAGGACGCTTGGCATTTGCCAGAGAACACCAGGATTGGCAAATTCGCCACTGGCGGCCTGTGCTCTTCACAGATGAAAGCAGGTTCACACTGAGCACATGTGACAGACGTGACAGAGTCTGGAGACACCGTGGAGAGCTATCTGCTGCCTGCAACATCCTTCAGCATGACCGGTTTGGCAGTGGGTCAGTAATGGTGTGGGGTGGCATTTCTTTGGAGGGCCGCATGGCCATGTGCTCGCCAGAGGTAGCCTGACTGCCATTAGGTACCGAGATGAGATCCTCAGACCCCCTGTGAGACCATATGCTGGTGCGGTTGGCCCTGGGTTCCTCCTAATGCAGGACAATGCTAGACCTCATATGGCTGGAGTGTGTCAGCAGTTCCTGCAAGATGAAGACATTGAAGCTATGGACTGGCCCGCCCGTTCCCCAGACCTGAATCCGATTGAGCACATCTGGGACATCATGTCTCACTCCATCCACCAATGTCATGTTGCACCACAGACTGTCCAGTCTGTACATTTTTAAATTGTCTTTGTAATAGCCCTTTCTACAGATGACGCCACGATTTAGCAGCACAATGACTGATGGGAGCAGAATATTGACAAACAAATATATTAATATACCAACGTTTGCAGCTAATACTGCATGATGCAGCTTTTTGTTGAAAAATAAAATGTGAAAAGTAAAAAATAAAGTTTGAGATCGGATAAATGCAAATGGAGGAGGTGGTTTTGACAAAGAAGGACGTACCTCAAGCCTTCCTCACTGGCGGGCGACCGAGGCAGCTTCTTCCATTTTTGTTGTAAATCCCTATATGAACTAGCTATAAATGTAGCACACTCTATTGAGACACTGGTAATATTTGTCTGCAGAGCAAATACCTATTTAAGAAAATGCAACGGTTTTGTTGTTACAATATGAAATAGATTGTTCACATTAAATGGCTTAGGCTCAGGGGGACAGTTCTACTGGGAAGCTTGAACTTTTTCAATCTTTCATTAAAACATTCAACATTAATTCTGGCCTTGGCTACCCTCCTTGTATCCATCTCCTCTTCTGCAGAGAGGCTAGCTCGCTAAGCAAGAAATGCAGGAATTTGTATTGTAGCCTGTCTTGACAAAGCAAATCCTGTACTTTAAAATCCCTTGTCCTCAAGCAAAATATCTCTTGGTTCACTGTGTTGTAGAATGCCACATTGCTTAAATTTCTCTACATCACTAACACTTCTCTCAAACAGATCAGAGACAGAACATGCAGCACCTCTATGGGTAAATGCAATCAGGGCTTTCATTGTGATGTGGTGTTTGTAAGAGGAATACACTTTGCCTTGTTGTCCATATCTCCTAGGTGTCTGACAAAAGAATTATGTGCAGTCTACAGAAAATCTAACATTTTTAAACCTAAACACTCTTGGCAAAGATGTTTTAATGATGTATTTTGTTGGGAACATAGGGAAATTCGTTGACTTGAAATGTAAGAAAATAAACTGAATCCATGTGATAAAAATGCTGCTTACCAATGATTCAGATGAGTCAAACATGTAGGCAATCATTTTCAGTTGAAGTCCTTTTGGGAGCCTCAGAAGTGTAATGAAAAAATCCTCCTTTGGGGAGAAACGCCTAGACGGACCAGTTTTTCGTTTCGCTGGTATATTTCCCCTGGAATCCCTGTATTTAAGGTTGTATTTTGTTGGACCAAAAAACATGTACAATACGTCAAACTGTTCGGGAAATTGTCCAGTCAAAAACTTTGTATTCTTCCTGTCTTTAAAAACAAAGCTTGGGTCCATCCTGTATATAATTTCAGGCTCACTCGGCTCATTTTTTAATGCAGCATCATTTCTCATGATAATTGTTTTTATTTTTGCTCCAAGTATGTACTGGTCATACATTGCTTTGTCATTTGTGCTAGCTGCAGATGTACTCTCAGCCACGGCTTCGCCTGCATCCTAAAATGCAGTGGTGTCACTTTGATCTTTTAAGTCTTAAACTGAATATCTTTCTTCTTGATGTTGATGTTGTGCAGTTTGTTCGCTAAATTTCACTGGGGCCTTACTTTTACGATCCTGTCGCTTTTGTGATTCTTCGTCTGTAAGCATTGCCAATATTGGTTCATCATTCTCAGACATCTGGCCTTTACCGCCACCAAAATGCTGAGAGCAGATATATGTGTCCCTTGTTTTTTCTCCACATTTTGGAAATCAGATCGCCCACATAAAAACTGCAAGCACTTAGCTTTCTCAGTCTTTTGCTTTGCCTGTTCTCTTTCCCATTGAGTCAGACTATGTCTGGTTTTACCGGGGTTTGGAAAACAAATAAAAAAAACGTACCCTCCAACAACGGTTCTGGATATCTGGAGTCTGAGTTGCATAAACCCTAACAGCAGTGCTTTGTTCCTCCTCTTTTCAGCAGGAGAGTAATAGCAAAAATATGTCGCTTTTAGTAGGTCGCCTTGCCGTAGAGTAAACAGAATAATGTGCAGTGTTTGTCCACAAAGCAATCCCATGATGCTCTGCAGCGTGACATCGCAATCTTTTTTTGGCAACTGGGAGAACGCTATTAGATACAGATCTTTCTTTGAAATATGATTTTGATAAACTACTTTGTAATAGTAGTCAAGGTAGGGACATGATATCTCAACTGATATTTGTGAAGCAGAAAAACCATGAACATTGATTGCAACTGATTTTATAATGAGACATACCTTCCTCTGAAAAGTACTCTTGTGTTGTTGGACTTGGACCAATATCAACCTGTATCTCAAGAATACAGGTTGATATTGGTCCTGTATTTAAGAGGTCTTCCACCAATGTCTGAGTAGGGTAGTTAATAGATTTCATGTGATCAGAATCAGGTTACAAAAATAACTACACACTTTTTTTCCAAATATAATATCGAGTAAAGATTTAGATTATAAAGGATTGCACCTAAGACTATTAAACACAGCTATTGTCAAGACATAAATGGTATAATCATAGACTTATCCCAGAAGTTTTTTTTTTTGTCATACCCGATTGATTTTAGGCCAATTCTAAATGATGGTGATTATGTTCTAATGAATTTTAAAGTAAGTTGCTATTTACTATTTACTAATGGTGACAACCAATATCAAATCTTTTTAATTTGATTTATGGATAACGGAAATATATTTACCAGCATCTGGAATTCTGTCACGTACTGTCAGGCATAAATCCAGACTGGTCTATATCAGTTGAGAAAACTACTTTATTGGTTTCATCAAAAGCATTCAGTAGCTTTTGGAAGCCCAAACCTGTATTAGACTCTAGATAATAATGAAAATTGATATATAAAAAATGCTATAAAAATATACATGACGCTGATCATAAGGTGCACTAAGTAATTTACATTTCTGAATATAAATTTTGAATAGCTCTACTTTTCATTTAGGTCATTACCAAGGCCAATTATGCAATACAAATACAATAAGGATTTTTTTGGCCAACTGATACGTAAATTGATAACAAAAGCAGCCATCCTAAATACATAAATCCTTGTGTTTATTTTTTAAGAAGGCAACTTTGAGATGGCTGCTCACCTTCAGTGATGAAATCCAAGAAGTTGAACCATGACAGTAACCGAGGTACTTCTCAGTATTCTGGTACTTCACCTTGAGCAACATTGCCACATCTTTAGATTTCACCTTGTAGAAAAGATGGAGAAAGGTGGCTGATGAACTTCATCAGGTGCAAGGAATTCATTTTTGAGACTGGCGTGGACCGAATGGTCCATTTCAGCCAAATGGTTGCTGTGGAGTGGACATTCACCTCAAGTGATAGGGCAAAGAGGCTCAGAGGGGATCCCAGGATAAAAAAGGGGCAACACCCCCTGTGCCGCACAGACTTGGTAGATTGCTCTCAACCCCTGGAGTATGCATCTGTATGGACGACCTCCCCCCAACATGGGAGGGGGCCGAGGAGAACACCCGCTACAATGTAGGACCTGCTCTGCCACTGGGACAGAGGCTGCAGGCACTGAGGCACAACCCGAAGCCACCGGAGTCTTTGAGCATGGCAGGTGGGGTCCAGACCGACCCTGTTGCAAGAAAGGATTTTCTTCTGCAGGCTCCTCATGACGCCCACCCTTCGAAGCCGACATGATTTTAGAAAGCTTTACCGGGTCATTCGGTGAAAGGAAGCGGGAACAGACTCTCGCTATAGCCGACACAAAAACCAAACAGAGAGAGCCTGGATGTCAGTCAAAGGGCCGATGCGTTCATTTTATATGAGCGTATCTGCCTAAATTTCAGTGTAGCAATGACAATTTTCAGCATAGCAGCCCGCTGAAATGCGTTGGCGAGAACGCCGTTGGGATGGGGCAAGGCGGCTCCTTTCCAGGTTTACTCTCAAGCCCAATTGACTCACGTGGGCGAGCACCAGCTGAGTGTCTTGGACCGCCTTGTTCGCGGGTCACAGCACAAATGAATGAGCCAGTCATCCAAATAAGGCAGGACCTGCAGTCCCAGCATCTGCAGGGGGGAGAGGGCCAACGCCACACCGGATTAACACCCATGGAGAGAGAAAAAGACCAAAGGGGAGGACCCTGAACTGGAAGTGCTGCCCCTGAAATGTAAAGCGGAGAAACCACCAGTGATCTGGAGCAATGGTGACTTGAAAATGTGTCTGTCAGGTCGACAGACATGAACCAGTCGTCTTCGGTCTTCTTGGGAACCAACCCCCCTGCAGGGGGTCCACGGGGACAATTGCACCCTTGGCCAGCAAGGCGCAGATCTCCCGGTCCAAGGCCTGGGCATTCATAGGGTAGCAGATGCCCGTTATCTTGACCTGGTTGGGGACAGGAGGCCAGCGGCAGAACTGAAGGCAGTATCGACCGCCGGCCCAAGTGCGTCACTGGCGGGCCCCCCGGCCCTGGGAAGGCCTGGGAAAACACTGACCAGGTTGTGTGGCCCGAAATGGCCATGAAGTCTGGGCCCCACCATGCTCTCCCTGGGCCTGAGCCAGTCTTGATCCAGGAGCGGTACTCATGGATAGAGCCCTACTGGACTTAGTCAGAGATGACTGCGCCAGTTGTGGCTAGCGCAGTCAGCTTTGACTAAGTGTGCACCAGTGTCGAGAGCGTGCATCCAAGCTCATGTGTCATCAGGGCAAAAGCCTGCAGAGACACATCCACTAGGCGCTATGACGACTGGTCCAACGAAACTGATTGTAAAAAGGAGGACAGGCCTAACATCAGATGGGAAAGCGAATTCCCGATCCGCCCAATCCAGGCACCAGAGTCATAGATCCTACACAGCAGATTGTCCTTGACACGCGGATTTGTCATGAGGCCTCATCAGGAGGAACAATAACAGAGGGAATGCCAGATTCTACTGGGGGCATGCGGCTCAAACCAAACCTGGATGCCTCATGCATGGCAGCCAGGGCCCTGGCATCTGCCGTCGAGCTTGAAAAGGCTCTCATGTCTGTCAAACAAGCATGCAGCTCCAGGGGGGAAACTCCACTGAGGGAGGAACTACAAAGGCGGCTTCTGCATCATGATGCCTACAGAAGGCATTAGACGGAGCAGACTAGGCTGGCGGAGCATCCAGCTGCAAGAGACACCAGCTCCCCTGCACCTCCCTGAGAGGCATTGGAGTCCAAACCGGAGACCCGGGAGCCCAAATCTGGAAAGCCCTCATGAAAAAGGGTACCCGAGGCAGCAACCAAAATAGCATCATCCTCGCAGGTCCAGACCCCACCTTGTTCAGGAGGGGAAGCCCCGCCAACCATCTGCCTGGAGAGACTGAAGGAGGGCCTTCATCTGGGCCAGCTCTGTCGTGAGCTGGTGGTTTGCGCTGTCTGATCCTCTTCCCAGACGGTAAAGGCGCATACGCAGCGGGCCATTTTGAATCCACTGTCTGGCCAGGCTCTTGCTGTGCAGAGACTGCCCATTTAGCAGTCTGCTCCACCGAGGACAGCTGGACCAGCCTCACCGCTTAGGGCAGAACGACACACAACAGAGATTGTCCATCACCGTAGCTGGAAAACCAACAAACAGGTGGCAACAGAGGAACAAAACGGGCAGAAAACGCCAACAAGGCTCTGTCGTAGCCGTAACAGCAGCAGCAAGCTACAGGACTCAGAGAGAGCAGAAAACACCACTGGCAAGTCAATAAGCAAGGAATACACTCACCGGCCATTTTATTAGGTACACCTGTCCAAATGCTTGTTAACGCAAATTTCCAGTCAGCCAATCACATGGTAGCAACTCAATGCATTTAGGCATCTAGACATGGTCAAGACGATCTGCTGCAGTTCAAACAGAGCATCAGAATGGGAAAGAAAGGTGGATGGGCTACAGCAGCAGAAGACCACACCGGGTGCCACTCCTGTCAGCTAAGAACAGGAAACTGAGGCTACAATTCGCACAGGCTCACCAAAATTAGACAATAGAGGATTGGAAAAACGTTGCCTGGTCTCATGAGTCTCGATTTCTGCTGCGACATTCGGATAGTAGGGTCACAATTTGGCGTCAACAACATCAAAGCAGAGATCCATCCTGCCTTGTATCAACGATTCAGGCTGGTGGTGGTGATGTAATGGTGTGGGAGATATTTTCTTAGCCTACCTTGGGCCTTTAGTACCAATTGAGTATCGTGTCAACCCCACAGCCTACCTGAGTATTGTTGCTGACCATGGCCATCCCTTTATGACCACTATGTACCCATCTTCTGATGGTAACTTCCAGCAGCATAATGCGCCATGTCATAAAGCACAAATCATCTCAGACTGGTTTCTTGAACCTGACAATGAGTTCACTGTACTCAAATGGCCTCCACAGTCACCAGATCATAATCCAATAGAGCACCTTTGGGATGTGGTGGAACGGGAGATTTGCATCATGGATGTGCAGCCGACAAATCTGCAGCATCTTTGTGATTCTAGCATGTCAGTATGGATCAAACTCTATAGGGAATTTTTCCAGTACCTTGTTGAATCTATGCCACGAAGGATTAAGGCAGTTCTGAAGGCAAAAGGGGGTCCAACCTGGTACTAGCAAGGTGTACCTAATAAAGTGGCCAGTGAGTGTAAGTTAAAGTGAACAATAAACGACCAGCGAAGAAATCAAACGGACTCAGCATGAGCAGAAATTGCTACCAGCAAGTCAAACAAACTCAGGGTGACAGCAAACACTGACAAGCACAATAGTCTGAATGTTCTAATACAGAAACATCAATTAAGAGTCGGTTCGAGCAGAAAAAAATGACTCCGTTGCACATCCACTTTGCTTAGGTTATGCAACGCAGAGGCGACAAAAAGACTCAACGCAAGCAGAAAACGCTACCTTTGAGTCAATCAAAAACAAACAAACTTAGAAGAAATAAGGCTTACCAGACTAGGATGACAATCGACCTGGAACAAAAAGCAGCTTGCCCAACCTCTGGAGTGCGAGACAACAATCAGTCACGAGACTACCAGCAGCAAGCGGCAAGAGTAACAAGGAAATGAAGAATATAAGCAAATACAAGCAAACACCTGTACTAAATCAACTTGCGTGCGAGAAGAAAGAAGGGACTGAGCTTCTGGTGTCTTTTGACTATATAGACTCACGTGGACCACCGGCAGGTCACAAGTGACTTTGTTGTCATTAATTCTTGACCTAGAACCGATCTATTTGAAAGTCATTCATTTAACATCAGTGCAACATCATCACAATGCTCAATTATTAAAATTATTAACACACAACAGATTTTACTGTGTAGATCTTTAGTAGAAATCTTTAGCCATAGTATTAAATGCATTTTGTCTTCAAGCACATTAAGACATAATATCTAAAGTGTTAAATAGGGTCTCTTACAGTGGACAAAAATTGCACCAGGACATAAAAAAATCAGTTAGAACCAGTATGATCTCTGCAGGGCCTTGAATGTATCTTCTGCTTTGGATCAGGAGCATCAGAGTTTCCCAACTTTCCCAACGGCAGCAGTAGCCAAGCTAGCTTCAGGTCTATGATAAAAACTCATCACAGTAGCTCCAGGCTGGTAATGCTTCCAGCACAATATTACAGTGCTTTTAGGGGCACGACCTTTTGGCCCATCATGTCAAACCACTACTCTGACTGTGATTTTTCCCTGTGTAAAAGCACATATGTCTCCAAATTGCACATATAGGGTGGTTGCCCAGAGACCATTTTTGTTTTTCAGGCTGCAGTTCTAATAGGAAATGTTTTTGTCATGCTGCACAAGACAAGCTGTGGGACTGTGTTTTTTAAAGAAAAGGAAGAAGCGCCAGCGACTCAGTCAAAGTCAAAGCACAATTAATTGAAACCAATGTAGGGTTTGTAGAGCCTCGGTGTGATCAACTTACAGTGATTGGTAAACACATATTTTGGATTTTCTGTAAATGGTTTCGTCTGACTGCATTTACCCAGATATGCCTGAAGGCTCAAAATAATGGTGTAGGTGCAGAAAGTTCACATATTTATAGGGAACCTCCTTAGACTGTGAGGAAACAGTGCAGATGCAATACTAATGGTTGTAACGTTGAGGTACGATAGCCAAGAAAGCATCAAGGAAAAACCTATGGGGTAATTACCAAGAGCATAGTACCATTGAGCAACTACAGTTACCTGTTACAATTAAAATACCGGACCTAAACTCAAACTCTGAGTCAGTATTTTGAGTCAGCTGTTTGTTAAGTGAAAGGGTGGGAAACAGGAAAAATTTGCTTTTGTTGCTCATGACCTGTAATAAGCTACTGTTAAATTTAAAAGCATATGAATTTCATTCACGGCTCATGTAATTTTGGAGAAGAGCGGTGAATATTAAATGCCGTTATCTTATTTTCTTGCTGTGACTGTGAAATTTAATATCTCTTAAATGCTTTTAAACACACAGACTAGCATGTCTTAAAATGGGAGGTACAGTGGATATGCAGGCGGCCATCTTTAAAAAAATGCAGAATATGAAGAAATTATAAAGAATATGTTGTAAAAATAATTATGTACAGTTTGCTATTAATTCCATGTTTAGAAATTAGCAAACTGTTGAAAAACAGTAATAGAGTCAGTGGCATTTTGTAAAAAATAAAGAAAAAAGTGATATTCCTGGTTTTTATATCCAGTATGGTAAGCTTTTAATAATTGGTTTGAGTTTGTCCTGTTTTGCTGCTTCATTTTGGCATTGCTTGCTTCTCCTCCTTTGCATCATCCTTCTTCCTCTCCTCAATCTCACCAGGCAAAGTCGTTCATTGTTCTGGCATCCAAGCAGTTTTTATTATCAACTGCCTCACCCTCTCTTACCTGGCAGATGTTGGGGTCATGACAAGGAGAGAGAGACACATCTATCTATCTGCCTGCCTGCCTGTGACCCAGTAAAACACATGTTTTGATTTTTATTTTGTTCATATAAATTAGGTGTTTGGGTGGTAAAAACATGATGCAAAAACTGGCTCGTAACCAGGTTTCTGCAGAGTTGAGTGACATCCTGATGAGGGAATTCAGGCATGTCATTCAGATGTGTTGGAGCAGTAGCTCTAAAAGACTGGACTTGGGCACCTCTGAAGTAGAGCATGGTGCAGTCCACTTCTTGTTCTGGGTGGACATTCTGTAGAAGCTGAGCATGTGATCAGACATGTAAACCCTTCCCATGCCAATGTTTTATTGTGCAACCACTGCTAGCCTTGGTACTGGCATTTGTTTATGTTCTTTCTTTGACCATATTTGACAGGTATCCTGGGAGTCAATACCAAGTCCAGTGGATGCCTTTACAACAGGCTTGTTGCCTATCCACTTACAGGGGTTGGACAATGAAACTGAAACACCTGTCATTTTAGTGTGGGAGGTTTCATGGCTAAATTGGACCAGCCTTGTAGCCAGCCTTCATTGATTGCACATTGCACCAGTAGGAGCAGAGTGTGAAAGTTCAATTAGCAGGGTAAGAGCACAGTTTTGCTCAAAATATTGAAATGCACACAACATTATGGGTGACATACCAGAGTTCAAAAGAGGACAAATTGTTGGTGCACGTCTTGCTGGTGATTCTATGACCAAGACAGCAAGTCTTTGTGATGTATCAAGAGCCACAGTATCCAGGGTAATGTCAGCATACCACCAAGAAGGACGAACCACATCCAACAGGATTAACTGTGGACGCAAGAGGAAGCTGTCTGAAAGGGATGTTCGGGTGCTAACCCGGATTGTATCCAAAAAACATAAAACCACGGCTGCCCAAATCACGGCAGAATTAAATGTGCACCTCAACTCTCCTGTTTCCACCAGAACTGTCCGTCGGGAGCTCCAGAGGGTCAATATACACGGCCGGGCTGCTATAGCCAAACCTTTGGTCACTCATGCCAATGCCAAACGTCAAGTTTCAATGGCGCAAGGAGCACAAACCTTGGGCTGTGGACAATGTGAAACATGTATTGTTCTCTGATGAGTCCACCTTTACCGTTTTCCCCACATCCGGGAGAGTTACGGTGTGGAGAAGCCCCAAAGAAGCGTACCACCCAGACTGTTGCATGCCCAGAGTGAAGTATGGGGGTGGATCAGTAATGGTTTGGGCTGCCATATCATGGCATTCCCTTGGCCCAATACTTGTGCTAGATGGGCGCGTCACTGCCAAGGACTACCGAACCATTCTTGAGGACCATGTGCATCCAATGGTTCAAACATTGTATCCTGAAGGCGGTGCCGTGTATCAGGATGACAATGCACCAATACACACAGCAAGACTGGTGAAAGATTGGTTTGATGAACATGAAAGTGAAGTTGAACATCTCCCATGGCCTGCACAGTCACCAGATCTAAATATTATTGAGCCACTTTGGGGTGTTTTGGAGGAGCGAGTCTGGCCACTATCCTGCAAGAAGAATGGCTTAAAATCCCTCTGACCACTGTGCAGGACTTGTATATGTCATTCCCAAGACAAATTGACGCTGTATTGGCTGCAAAAGGAGGCCCTACACCATACTGATAAATTATTGTGGTCTAAGACCAGGTGTTTCAGTTTCATTGTCCAACCCCTGTACTTTTAAAATGTATTAAGAATTAGAAGTTGAATACATTTACTGAAACATATTCCTGTATGTTACTCTTCATTTTTTGCTCAAAATGAAAACTCCCAGATATATATTGGTTTTGGCCCAGATAGGACAACAGCGTACATCAGCTAGTTCTGTGTCTCCTGCCTGACTAACATCAGACTCATGTTCTGAAAGATCTATGTCTGAATCTCTTGCATTTAATCTAATAATTCTCTCTGCCTCTGTCAGAGAGCTATCTGCTAGAAAAAGTAAGTCCAGTAAAAATATATAAATTGCTAATTTAACCACTGAAATTAAATCTTACTTCGGAAATCTTGTTCAAATTACTTATTAGATGTTCAGTTTGATATATCAATCGAAATATACAATTTAAAAATAAAAAGTGCTTTGTGGGAATACCATCCATTTTAAAAGACAGGAAAAACAAAATTAGTTGGGAAGGCCACATCCCATACATCACATACAATAAATAGCAACATTATTCAATAACTTACAGTATTATTGAACAATTCAGTTATTTCAATAACTCAATTCACGAGTGAAACATTCTTAAATAAATTGCACAAACTAATGTTTTTAAGCCTTTATTTCTGTTAATAATGGTGATTTTCCATTTACAGCTAATGAATACATGACATTTAGGACCTACCAAATTTTGCCCATCAAAATGACTCCAAGATCACAATGACAACTTATGCAGGATATCAAAAAATAACCCAGAACAGCATTTTTAGAACTACAGGCCTCATTTAGCTCAGTTAAGGTCAGTGTTCACGATTTAACATTAAGAAATAGACTAGGTAAAAGTGACATCCATGGGGAAGTTGTAAGGCAAAAACCACTGCTGAGAACACAAAAGAACACAAAGCCTGTCTCACATTTGCCAAAAACATCTTGATGATCCCCGAAACCTTTTTAGAAAATATTGTGCAGACTGATAAAACATAGGGGGACTTTTTGGATGGTGTGGGTCCATCACTAAATGGCTCAACAAACAAAACAAAATGAAGGTTTGGAGCGGCTTTAAATCCTATTCAGATGTTGTAGCAAGACCTCAAATAAGCAGCTCATGCTTGAAAATACTCTAATGTGGCTTAATAAAAAAAATTCTTCAAAGCAAAGTAAAATACTCATTAAAAGTTATGACAAACACCTGATAGCAGGATTAAAGGGTTGATTTTGACAGCTTAATTTTCCCTATAAATGAGATCATCACAGTCTATTTACGCAGGTTATCTTTGTCTAAAAATCTACATTTGTTGATGAACTGACACAAAAACGCAAGAATCTTAGAGGGGGAAAATGCTTGTTCATAGTGCTGTGCACGAACACAATGGCATACTTTTCCTGTTGTTTGGTGGTTTTTATGAGACTCAGGGGAGTGGGAAAATTATTTCCATTTCAAAAAAGGAAAGTAAAAATCAGTTGTAAGTGTGTGTGAGGGATCATGTGTGTGCATATCCAAATGCGATCTAAATCAGTACCTGTAAATACACAGTCTGTGTTTCCTGGAATTGCTCTTGCGCTTGAATGTATTCGAGTGTGTGTGTGCTACAGTTTTGGCATCAGAGTGAGAACCGTTTTTCCAATTTCACCATCAAATTGAGGACTGTTTGTACCAAAGCGGGGACATTTTGCTGGTCCTCATGTCCTATTTTGCTAACGGTTACGTTTAGGACTAAGGTGTGAATTGAGGTCAAGGTTAGGGATAGGTATACACTGGTAATGGTTAGGTTTAGGGTTATAGTCAGGGTTAGGGCATAGAAAAGGTTGAAAATGACTAAAATGAAATGGTCAATGGGAGTCAACACATGGACCTCACTACATATAGCAAAACAAGAATGTGTGTGTGTGTATGTGTGTGTGTGTGTGAAAGAAAATGAGACATTGAGACATTTCAAAAGACAAAGATGAACAGCAGGAGAGAGAAAATCAGAAGCAGAAAAATTACTAAAAAAGCAGTTTAAATATTCATGTTTTCCTTGATGATTTATTTATATTTCCTGTTATTTATAAACTGCCTGAGCACCACCATTGTTGAGAGAAGTGTTGTTCTGCATTCATTCAAAAACCTAATGTAAAATGCAACATAAAACGTCCAGCATGTCTGAGGATGATGCCACAGCAAAGGTTAGCAATGAATACTTCAGGATTTAATGTGTCTGTAATGGGTTTCAACCAGCTGCTGCCCCGCTCCTTATGCATTCTCCCCCACATTTTGACCTCCATCTTCGACTGATGACTGGCATTGCCCCCATAAATCCCCTGACATGCTGTTTTGGCTTGTAGCCCACAACCCACTCACAAGATCTGATAGGCATCAAGGAAGTAATCCAAAGCTGAAGCTGCGTGGTGTTCCCTCCAAACCAGAAGAAGTATCACTGAAAGCTCTGAGAGCAGAAAGAAGCATCTGAGAAAGTCTGCTATCTGACCCTCCTTCTGCAAGTCTGGAACATGTTTTATTTATCAAAGCAATGCAGGGTATCATCTATAGTTTATCCCTGTCCTTGTCTGCATGCTTGGGCTAGACACATATGCACCACTCAGCCTGATATTGTGAGACAATGAAGAGGAACTGAGTATTCTTTCTTAATGTCACCTCTAATACTTCTTGGTACCTCTGCTTAGCAGAGCGGAGCTGATTTGCACTCTCATTTATGGAAGGGGAGAAGGGAGGAGTGGAAATTAAAGGAAGTGTTTGGGACCGTATGCATGCAGAAGCAGATTCACTTATGTGATGTCTATGAATGCCTAATTGGAAGAGTGACCTCTGTGAACGCATAAAACAGACCTGCCGTCTTCAATATGTCAGTCCATAGAGGTGATAGACTCTGTCCTCTTCAAGCTGTCTTATTGCTGTATTTTTACTTACTCTTTCCACCTGCTCTCTCTGTTCTACAATTGTAGATTTAATACCTCATTTAGCTTTTCTCATTTTGCATACTTCATATCTTTTCCTTTCACCTTGTGTTTTTCGTGTCAAATCACATTACATCATTACATAGAGCACTGCTCCGTCTTCCATACTCTGTTTCTTTTAAAGGCCTTTGAGTAGCTTTGTCTGTAAGAAACATACACTGCAATGCCCATGTTGGTAGGAGGTGTGGTTAATTCTTTTGCTGAAGATATAAAATCAAGACACTCAGCAAATCTTCTAACAAACAATGGCTGAATCAGATGCTTCACAACTGAAGAACATCAAACTTGCAAAACCAGGAATGGCTTCATCGGAGTCAACGGTATAAAACCTTTCTTCTTATTGTATAATTCTCCATCAGGATAAAATACACGAATGATGTATTGATCCAACGTATTTGCACTTCAAAAAAAGCTACCTTGTCAAAAATCAGATTCAGCAATGAAATTTGGGACTTAATACAGTAACTGTGCACTACTGTGGCTCCCAAATAAGCAATTCTACCTTTGTAACAGCACCAAAAGCCTCCCTAAAGGACAATCAATCAATCAAACTTTATTTATGAAGCACTTTACACACCAAAGTGACCAAAGTGGTGTACAGGTCTATAAAACAAAGAAATAAAAACATAAACTTGTCAGGAACCTGGGGTGTTTGTGTCTGTGTGGTTGGTTTTGTGTTTTGTTAGGTTTCCACTGGAGGGTGTAGTTGGACCAGAGCTACCGGAGGGTGGATCAGATCTATGCTCGTTATCAAGGGTTGCAGCAGTCCAGTCTAGATGTAACAAAAGAGTAAATCACCCTGGACTACTGCACAACACTGTTTATCAAATTTAAAACCATTATCAAAATATACCTCAACATTCCTGACATTAGTACATCTAAAAGAATTAAACGGACCAATTGCACTGCTACACCTCTGTAAACCAAACAACCAATCACATCTATTTTGTCAAATGAGCAAATTTTGCAAGATCCCTGAGAAACTAATACTGTTTTTAAGGACTACTATGAAGAATTGTATGAACCAGAAACAAGTATTAACTCAGAAAACATAAATACATTTTTAAATAACTTAAACATACCAACATTTTCAGATGAAGATAAGGACAACTTAAATCTGGAAATTACTATAGAAGAGTTGGGGCAAGCTATAGATATTATGAAATCAGTAAAAAGAGAAGGATCTTCCAATAGATTTATATAAGACTTTTAAAGGTAAACTTCTGACCCCATTGTTAGACATGTTCCAAGAAATTTTCTATTCAAATTATTTTCCTCCCTCAATGAATGCTGCCATGATTATCCTTCTACCGAAACCAGGCAGATCTCCAAATAAGTGTGAGAACTTTAGGCTGATTAGTTTACTAAATTCGGATCTGAAAATCATTTCCAAGGTACCTGCACGGCGTTTGCAAAAGATCTTACCAAACATAATCGACCGAGATCTGGGAGTTTCTTTCTGTTCACCTGTTTTACCTGCTACTAACCTCATCCAACCTCTAGATGGCACCAGACGCACGGTAGGAGCTGAGTCCACAGGTGTTCTCCATCAGCCTCATCAGGAGAGGAGCTTAAGTACCCAACGTTGCCAACACTCCGGCGCCTGAGTGTTAACCTGCAGTGGTAACTCTCGCTGGCCAAGACAAGTCTCCTTGTGATTATTTTCTGAGTACTTACCTTCTCGTGTCCTCCTTCCCAGGTTACCTCCAGTTCCGAGCTTCTTATCCAGTCTGCGTATACAGAAGATCCAGACTCTCTCTCCGCAAGAGAACTTCACGGATTATCTTCTCAGTTGGCTGCATTCGGGTTTCAAGTCTCTTCAGTCTTCCCGTGAACAAACCTGGCTCACCCTCCACTGTGCTCCCCTCCAAGATCATCCACCTGGTGCCACCTCCACCTCAAGTGCAAGTAAAACAGAATTACCTGGACCTTTTACTTACCCGACACACTCCCGGAGTTTTCCATCATCTCACTTCTCCTCCCCCCTGGCGGATCCCCTAATCACCCTCTGTGAGCAAAAATATATCAAGATCAACAACCCAGAATATTACCTGTTACTTACGATTGATCCCTTCTCCATACAGCGGCGAGTTCCTGTTTCTCCAACAAACAAAATATTTCTTAATAAACTTGTTAAAACCTTTCCTGTTTTCCTGAGTGTATTTCTCCATGTGGGTCAAAGCAGCTAGAACAACTATGACATTGGGGAGGCAAGGTTTTCATAATGTGAGGCGAGTATTATATATATAATTATATAAATATAATTCATTATAACGGTGGTTCGGATTATGCTCTCCTAGCATTAGACGTTGAAAAAGCGTTTGAAAGGGTCCACTGGTCATATGGATAAAACTTGGATGTGATTTTTCAAAATGGGTCAAAATTTTATACAACAGTCCTTCAGCAGAAATAATAACTAACAGAAACATCCAAACCAATAAAGATCAACAGAGGCTGCAGGCAGGAATGTCCGTTATCGCCGTTGTTGTTTACTCTAGCAATGGAACCATTTGCTATTGCAATGCGCTCACACCCTCATCTTAGTGGAATCACTTTTGGACCTACAAAACACAGGATTTCCCTGTTCGCAGATGATGTAATTTTATAGTTATCAAAGCTAAGCAGATCGATACAAATTGTTCTGGAATTAATTACATTATTTAGTGAAGTATCTGGATACAAAATAAATAAAACCAAATCCTCTATTCTATTACTAAATACACACGAGAAAATTAGCCCAGCTTCAGATATATTACAGTTTAAGATAGTGAAAGAATTTAAATACTTAGGAATACATATTTCTTCAGATCTTGAACAAGTAGTTCAGACCAATTATAGACTCATATTAAATGAAGTTGACAATCTGTTTGAGAGATGGATGACACTGCCAATATCTATGATTGGAAAAATAAATACAATAAAAATGAATATATTGCCAAAGCTACTCTATATATTTCAAAATGTTGCCCTTCCGCCCCCTCCCAAATTCTTTTCACAAATAAAGAAGAAGATGATAAATTTCTTATGGAATAACAGGAAGTCAAGACTCCACTTATCACTACTTTACCTTCCTTATGACCGGGGAGGCTTGAAATGTCCCAATTTTTGTCTGTATTATTGGGCTGTACAGTTAAGGTCTATGATGTTTTATTACACTAATCATTTTCCACACTGGACTGACATGGAGACTCAGGGCTTAAAATTGACTCTCTCCCATCATATCTATATTCAAATTCAATAATTAAGCTGCTGAAACAGACTGAGAACCCATTTCTTAAAAACATGAAAAGAGTATGGAGAGACGTAAAGAAACTTTTAAATGAACCAACTTGTTTGTCTCAGTTTAGTCCGGTGTGGGGAAACCAATTGTTTATAACTGGTAGACCTGACAGGACGTTTAAAGCATGGAAAGACAATGATTTTGAATTATTTGGAGTCCTTTATCTACCAGACTCGGGCATACTTCTGCGCTTTCAAGATTTACAAAATAAATTTCACTTAGATAGGAAACACTTTTTTCAAATACCTTCAGCTCAGGAATTTTATAAGAACAAATCAAAATAATGAGCAGACAAAACCTGCCAAGTCAATTTTTGAAAAAAATATTAACAAAAGACAGTTTGAGAAGAGGTATTATATCAGAGTTCTATCACTTAATGATGTTACATACCCCCCAAGGATCTCATGATAGACTTAAGGCTTGGAAGGAAGATTTATTACTAGAACTATCTGAGGAAGATTGGCAAGCAGCATGTGCATTGGCCCATACTAGCTCTATCAACACAGGTCTTAAAATGGTCCAATTCAAATGATTAATGCAGGTTTACATAGCACCAGTGAACCTCAATAGGTATAACAGGGAGATACCTGATATATGTCCAAAATGTACAGAAGAGAAGGGTACTTTGGTTCACTGCAAGTGGTACTGTAGGAAGATTTTGTTGTTTTGGAAAAAGGTAAAGGATGTAATTGAGGAAATAATTTCCAAGCAAAATAATATTAGATCCAAGGCTGTTTGTGTTTGGGCTGTACCCACAAAACATAACTGCACTAAAAATGAACAAATATTCATAAACTTAAGTTTGCTCAATGGAAAAAGATGTATATCGTTGTTTTGGAAGAAGACTCATGGACCGAATATCATCCAATTGAGCCGACAGATGTCATTTATGCTCCCTTTGGAAAAGATTACATATGTTTTCAAGGGCAAACAAGATTTGTTTGAGTGCATCTGGAATCCCTTTATTATGTATGTCAAAGATCTGAACATGACAAGAGGATAGAGCGAGTGATTGAGGACAGAGCCGGAGCCAGAGAGGGGGACCGGGGGGGCACTGGACCCCCTGAAATCGGATTGCCCCCCCCAGGTGCTCCCCCAGATGATTGACATGTTACGACACCAAGATATTCCTCTACAGTAGTAAGCGCCATGTAACTTCCCCCATTTTCACTGTGTAACGAGGGGAAGGACCAGCTGGTGGCAGTAATGTGCAACTTCAGGTAACCCAAGAAGAAAAGTCACGTAAAGAAGATGAGAGCTGCGAGGAGAAGATGCAGAGGATTACAGCGTAGAGGAACACTGTACAACTCGTTTGACTCCAAGAGAACATACCAGATAAACAACATCAAAGTAAGTTTAACTGTGGTTTCTTGATGAGGCAATGTTTAAAATAACTTCTGCGTACATGGGAGATCGTGTTTGTTAGTTCAGCAACAACTACAAGTCGCGAGCACCAAACTAACGTTAGCCGGCGTCTACAGACAGCCGCTCCACATTTATGTCTTCATTTAATACGGGTTGTCACTCATAAATGTGCTTCTGTAATGATTTAAGAGCGATGAAACTAGCAGACAATCAGCCTGCTACCGGATTGTTGCTCTGATGGTTAAATGAAATGTAACAGGATTATGCTACCCTGTTCAGAAGCTGAAAAGTTTTGTTCATGGTTCAGAACTTTCTAGGTACTCAATGCAAATAAACTTTACTTACTAACAGTTTGAGTACTCAATTTACAGCCAAAATCTGTTTACCATGACTTTTTGAGGTAATAAGAGGGGAGTTGATAACATTGTGTAAGTAGTATTTGGAGTGATATGATTGAGAATGAAAAGGCAGGGAGACAGGATACACGACTTCTTTTTAAAAGGAAGCAAATTAGGCACAAATCCAATAGAGTTCTGCTCTGGTATCAGCAGCCCTGATGGCTCCCATCCTGGGATCAGGTAGGAGAGGGAATGTCAGACAGGCAACCATGACCAGGTCAGAATATCTACAGAAACAGTCATTAACCAGTTCAGTAATTACCTTCAGATTTCCATTATTTAGAAATGTTGTTTGCTGCTAATGTGTGTTGTTTATGATAAATTTGTGGTTGTGTTTTTATTTTGAAAATACTCATATTTTTTGGTTTAATTTAGTTCTATCGAGGGAGGAGTCTGAAGCCACAGAGGCCTCTGCCTCTGACCAGGATGATGGTGAGCCAGAAGAGCCAGTCCCAGGAGATACCACTGACCTCTTCCCAGCTATGTCCAGTACTGCTTTTGTTCCTCCGAAAGGACCCAGTGGTAATTCTACTTAACTGAAACCTGCTAGTTAGCTGCCTTATCTATGTTTATATTTTGTTATTTATCATTTATTTATTTTTGAATAAATCTATCCATTTATGTTCTATCCCTGCTTCTTCCATATAGGTCTCCTTTGAATACATAATATGCAGATACAGTGTTAAAAAAAAGAACAGAAGGGGGGGGGAAAAGAACATGAAAAGAAAAAAATGTTGACAAGTACACAATTTTTGGTGTATATAGGTGCAGAGGTGAGAAGGCAGAGGGTTTGGGTTAGGGAAGGTCCTACGGTTTTCACCGCTCTGTTGATCATGTTTAGTCTCTACACTTCACACTTAACCAGAGTATGCTATCCATCATGCCTGCTATTGTAGACCGTCACTTCGATGTTGGACTATCATCTATTTGAAAGCTGTTCAATAAATGGGAGCACCCCCAATTTATTTCCCAGTCTGGACATTGTTTGTAAGCGGGTAGTAACCTGGATCTGCCCAAACCCAGAAGCGACAAAAGAGATGGAACATGATGGTCGCTACATAATATATATATTGATCTAATACTGGTTACAATAGGATACTGTTACAACTTATATATTTTCTTTCAACATTATTTATATATTTAAAAATATGTTATACATTCTATTTACATACAAGCAACAATATTTTTACAAATAAAAGCAGGAACATCAACACTGATAACAATTATAGTAGTTGTGTAATATTCATTTCTAATCCTCTTTTAATACTTTTTAATGCTTGGACATTGCTTGAACTCCACATTTGGAATATTCCAAGGCTTCATCACAATGGTGTCATTGTTCAAAAGTTGATGCCAAGTGTTTTACATTTTGTCTGTTTTTGTGTTACATTGTTAATAAACTGCTGTGTACTTGGTATGTACTTAAACATAAATACAGTTAGAAACTGCAAAGTCATTCTCATAGTTTGTGGACCCCCTGAGATTGCCTTGGCCACTCTCTGGCCCCCCCAATGATAAAAGTCTGGCTCCGCTCCTGATTGAGGATATCCACTGCAGTTCTCAAAGACAATTTTCTTGAGGTTCATAAACTGCTGAATTTGATATCTCGAAATGGAGATGATGTATGGACTTTGTGGGGGGTTGCATTATGATTAAGATTGAGAGAGGCATACAGTTGATTTTGTTTGTGTTTTGTTTCAGGCTTGAACACAATGTTTAATACTCCCATTGTTGATATGTTTTACAGAATGTTTGAGCTGTCTGTATAAACTTATCAAATCTCAATAAAAATATTTGGCAAAAAAACAACTATCACCTCTGTTTTATTTCCATTCAAGTATAGGAAGTTAAACTCCATCCCAGTTTTAATGTCCATGTTTATCGGCTTTTAGTGAGAGATTTGTACATCATCTGCATAACAATGAAAAAACAAACCCGTACTTTGTAAGAAAAGCCCCTATAGTGGAAGCAGATAAGAGGAAATCAGAAGGGGTGCTAAGATGGAGCCTTGAGGAACTAAACATGTCAGAGGAGCCTTGGACGAGAACAACTAACCCAGGTGGACAGAAAAGTTTCTGCCAGATAGGTAGGAGAGAAACCAGTTCAGGGCTGTGCCCTTTACACCAACTAACTGTTCAAAAACATAATACTAAAATATTGTGGTTGCACGCCAGAAGATTCGTCTAAGTACACAGATGTGCTTGTTGATGCAAGGCTCTTCAACTGGTTTACATAGTTTAGTTTTTAAAGGATCAATTACATCCTGTCGGCTCTCCCTTAGAGATAGGGTGAGAAGCTTGGTCATCCAGGAGGGATTCAGAGTAGAGCCGCTGCTTCTCCACGTCGAGAGGAGCCAGTTGAGGTGGCTCGGGCATCTGGTTAGGACGCCTCCCTGGTGAGGTGTTCCGGGCACTTCCCACCGGGAGGAGGCCCAGGACACACTGGAGGGACTATGTTTCTGAGCTGGCTTGGGCACACCTTGGGATTCACCTGGACGAGCTGGCCCAAGTGGCTGGGGAGAGGGAAGTCTGGGTGTCTCTGCTTAGGCTGCTGCCCCTGCGACCCGACCCCAGATAAGCGGAAGACAGTGGATGGATGGATGAATTACATCCACCCAACCCCGGATAAGCGGAAGACAATGGATAGATGAATTACATCCAAAATATCTGTGCGAACAGTGTTAAAATCATTCAGGAATAGATCAATTTAAGAAGTCTATAGTTAGCCGTTTGGTTTCACAACAGACGTGAATGTTAAAACCAACAGCAATCAGAATCCGATCATGGTTAACATAGTTCCAGACAAAAAGTCTGCAAAGTCCTGCAGGAAATTATAATTATTCTTGGGTGGTTGATAGAGCAGGACTCAGATTAGCGGGGATTCACCTTTTATCTCGACGAGTTGGACCTTGAAGCTGTCCACTGAGATCTGTCAACAGAGGAATCTGGAGTGTAGCACCGGGGCAACTCCACTGCCTTTCCCTTCCATCTAAAAAGGAGCTGAAAAAAACCACAGTCCAGAGAGAGAAGAACAGACAAGGCTCACTGGTCCTGAGCCACGTTTCTTAAAAAACATAAAATCCAGCTGTGAAATTGTTCAGTATAAACGTTTTCTTTGCTTGGGATCTAGTATCAATTAGACCCGATTGGACAGTCACCTTCTCCTTAGCTGTCGAAGAAGCTCAACGTAGAGACAGAAGGTTGAGGAGCTCCACACTGCACTGGAACCAGCAGGAGGAGTTTAGCGTGCAGGAGGAACAGCCGCGGGGGGGATAGGCTTGTTCCACTGCTGATCCAGAAACAATGGCTAAAATCCATCATGAAAGGGAGCCATGACTCAAACAGGAATGAAAAAATCCTTCAGATGACCTCAGAAAGGCATTGATCACCACCAGAATGCCACCTCTCTTCCCCCCACTTCCTGGAGCACTTTGCCTGCAGCAAGATGACAGGTAGGCATGTATGTCTGACAGGAACAGTGGAGGGTCAGAGGCTGCTTAATCCAATTCACACTTTAAAACAGACATGTGATAGTGTATAAAATATAGAAGAGCTTGGCCATCATGGACCAGTGTGGCAGAGACATAATGCCAGCAGATTAAACAAGATAAAACAACATCAAACAGAACGAAGAGCAAGCCTGGCAGAGAGCTAGCCACGCACGCTGGCACAATCTTCCACTATAGATAGCCACAAAAAGTTGTACAAGTTAACCAAAAAATGTACATATTTGATAAACCAATACATTTGTCCCAACAAAGAATTTAACAAAGGATTATGTAGTATGCAAGTACACTTTTGCTTTATTTAGGCCATTTAAAAATAATGCATTCTTTACATGAATTAGTTGTGGCCAGTTTGTGGGTAAAATTTGGGATGCATCATTAAAATAGCAATAAAACAGTCTTCATTTCCCAGTTGAGAATAATGTAGCCACCATCTGGATACTATAGTTAGTGATGAATATTCCTCAGTCAAGGAAGCACACAGTTTTTTAAATCTTACCAAATAATATACAGTTAATATATATATAATAAATTGTATATTAAAAAAAGCATAATCCTTTTTGTACCCATTCCTCTGACGTTAAATCAGACTAAACCAAAACTAAACTAAGGTCAGTTAGGATTACCAAGATGATTTAATTTCCAGAATAATGAGATGGTTCTTTTTAAGATGAAAAGTTTATATTCCCAAGTCTGGCAGGTTTATTTACAACATTTTAGATAATGTTGAGGTGCACCAGAGGATATATTTTTATGTAACACATTAAACACACTATTTGCCTGTTTATTTTAATGCAACATTTTCGCAAAATCACACAGGATATCAGGAACAATTAAATGCAAGTGTAAACAGCGTGGGAACGTCCAGCCAGCATAATGTTCAGAAGGGAGATTCTGTGCCCCAAACATGAACCTGTTTCAGTAGAATTGAGCATGTTAACTTTAGAACTACAGCAAAAGACCTTTTGAAGATGCTGGCTGAAGTTGGTAAGAGAGTGTCACTATCGAAAAGGAAACAAGTCTTATACCAGCATTGGATGAAAGGCCACTCAGCAAGGAAGAAGCCATTACTCCGAAAGCAACATAAAATTCAATTCAATTCAATTCAGTTTATTTATATAGCGCCAATTCACAACACATGTCGTCTCAAGGCACTTCACAAAAGTCAGGTACATACATTCCAATTAATCTTAATCATTGAACAGTGCAGCCAGATTCTGTTATTTATTCAAATTGGATAAAAAGTTTTTCTATCTAAGGAAAGGAAACCCAGCAGATTGCATCCAGTCAGTGACTTGCAGCATTCACTCCTCTGGATGAGCATGTAGAGACAGTGGACAGTCACTGGCGTTGAACTTTGCAGCAATCCCTCATACTGAGCATGCATGTAGCGACAGTGGAGGAGAAAAAACTCCCTTTTAACAGGAAAGAAACCTCCAGCAGAACCAGGCTCAGTGTGAGCGGACATCTGCCACGACCCGAGACTGGGGGTTTAGAGAGAACCCCAGAGCAGAGACACAAAGAGAAAAAAGAAACACTGATCCAGAAGTACTTTCTATGGGAAGGAAAGGTAAATGTTAATGGATGTAGCTCCTTTAGTCGTTTCACCTAGAAAGAAGGAAACAGATAAACTCTGAGCCAGTTTTCAAAGTTTGAGTCTGAAGAGAGCCACAGAGAGTTAGGTCACATAAAAGCTCAGTCAGTAGCTATGTCTAGGAGTAGAGAAACACTGAAAGACAGGGCCATGTGGATCATCGGTAGAGGGTGAGCATAAGTTGTTGCCCAGCAGAAGCTTGGGAGGATTCCCCTCTCCAGAAAAGGTGTTACAGGTAGACACAGAGTCAGGCCAGGGTGTAGCTTCTAGGAAGAGAAAAAGAGAGAGAACAAAGTTAAAGCTGAGATAACAGCAAATAATACAAAATGAAGAGTAGCGTGAGAAAGTAGCGAAGAGGGTGAAAGTGGTGGTCATTATGTCCTCCAGCAGCCTAAGCCTATAGGCAGCATAACTCACAGAGATAGCTCAGGATAACCTAAGCCACCTCTAACTATAAGCTTTATCAAAAAGGAAAGTTTGAAACCTAGCCTTAAAAGTAGACAGTTTCTCCATCTAGAGCCCACTGATGGCCATTGCTATACTAAAAACCACAACGATTGGGATACCTCCTTCTGTCAGATTGACATAACCATTGGAAAAGAGAGGGGTCATACAGGTAGCAGAAATGGAGGTGTGTTTTTGCACCTCAACCTAAACTGAAGCCTGGTTTAAGCTAAACCTGACTCCCCCTTACTCCATCCAACAAGGGGAGAAAGAAGACAGAGCTAAAATAAGGAAGATAGCTCAGGAAACCTAAGCCACTCTAACTATAAGCTTTATCAAAAAGGAAAGTTTAAGCCTAGCCTAAAAGTAGACAGGGTGTCCGCCTCACAGACTAAAAACTGGGAGCTGGTTCCACAGGAGAGGAGCCTGATAACTAAAGGATCTGCCTCCCATTCTACTTCTATAGAGACTCTAGGAACCAACAGTAAAACTGCAGTCTGAGAACGAAAGTGCTCTGTTAGGAACGTTATGGAACAATCAGATCTCTGATGTATGATTGATGGAGCTAAATCATTAAGGGCTTTATATGTGAGGAGGAGAATTTTAAATTCTATCTGGATATTTAACAGGGAGCCAATGAAGGGAAGCTAAAGTAGGGGGAAAATGATCTCTCTTTTAATTTTCATCAGAAACTCTTGCTGCCGCATTTTGAATCAGCTGAAGGCTTTTAAACTGCATTTGGTGGACATCCTGATAGTAAAGGAATTACAATAGTCCAGCCTTGAGAAAACAAATGCATGGACTAGTTTTTCAGCGTCACTCCTGGACAGGCAATTCTAATTTTGGCAATGTTCCGGAGATGAAAAATTGAAAAAAAGGAACATCCTAGAAACCTGTTTAATATGGATTTAAAATGACATGTCCTGGTCAAAAATAACACAAGGTTTTTTACTTTAATTATCGGAGGTCAATTTATGCCATCCAGGTTAAGTGATTGACTAAGCAGTTTCTTTTTTAAAGGATTCCGGTCCAAAGACGACAAACTTCTGTCTCTGTCTGAATTTAGAAGCAGAAAAAATTTAAAGTCATCCAAGTTTTATGTCTTCAAGACATGCTTGTAGTCTATCTAACTGGTTGGGCTCATCAGGATTTATTGGATAAGTAAAGCTGAGTATCATCAGCGTAACAGTGAAAAATTTATTCTATGCTGCCTGATAATTTTACCTATTGGAAGCATATATATAGTAAAGAGGGGGGGAATTGGCCCAAGTACGAAAACCCTGTGGTACTCCACAATTAACCCTGGAAGTTTAAAGATGATTTATCATTTACATGAAACAAACTGGAATCTGTCAGACAAATAAGATTTAAAACAGCCTAGCGCTGTTCCCCTGATCCCTACAGCATATTCCAGCCTTTCTAAGGAGAATATTATGATCGACTGTATCAAATGCAGCACTGAGATCTAACAGGACAAGTAACAGACACAAGTCCATTATCTGATGGCAATAAGAATATCATTAGCGACTTTCAGCAGAGCTGTTTCAGTGCTTATGATGAGCTCTGTAAACCTGACTGAAACTCTTCAAACAGGTCATTGCTGTGTAAATGCTCACACATTTGATTAGCAACTATTTTCTCAAGATTTTAGATAAGAATGGAAGATTTGGATATCGGTCTGTAATTTATTAAGTCATCTCGATCCAAGCGAAGGTTTCTTAAGCAAAGGTTAATTACAGCTACCTTTAAAAGCTTGTGGTACCATACCCATTTACTAAAGATAAATAATCATATCTAAAATGGGGCTGGTTTAAAGTAATCAGAGGAGACCACTTCCTTAAATAATTTGGTTGGGATGGGTCTAACATACAAGTTGAAGGGTTTAGATGAAGCTAATGTTCTGATAACTCTGGAAGCTCCACAGGATCAAAACAGTCCAAACACAGATCAGGTTCTACAGTTAATTCCAATGTTGTCTCACTTGTTGAGGATGAAGTAATCATCTTCAGGAGTATGTCAAAGATTTCTCTTCTAATATAATCAAATTTATTTTGGAAGAATCCCATAAAATCATGACTGCTGAGAGCTAAGGGAATGGATGGCTCAACAGAGCTATGACTCTGTGTAAGTTTAGCAACTGTATTAAAGAGAAACCTAGGATTATTCTTGTTTCTCTTCTATTAAGGATGAGAAATAAGCTGTTTTAGCTTGGTGAAGTGTTTTTTTATACAACAGTAGGCTATTTTTCCAGATTAAGTAGGAATCCTCTAGGTGTGTAGAGCGTCATTTTTCGCTCCAATTTTCTAACATTGTGCTTTAAGGTACGCAGCTCTGAATTAAACCGGGGAGCCTGCCTCCTATGAATAATTTCCTTTTTTTTCAAGGGGGCTGCATTGTCTAATGCACCCACGCAATGATGAAGTAACACTCTGAACAAGAGAATCAATTTGTGAAGGGAAGAAAAAAAATTATTGCCCTCCACTCGTTTTCTGTGATAATGAGGAAAATTAAAAGTGGAACAGATTCTTTAAAGGTTGTTACAGCATTGTCTGATAATGATCTACTATAATGAAATTTTCTTTCAGGTGTGGAGTACTCGGTTAAATTAAACTCAAAGGTTATTAAAAAATGGTCAGACAGCACAGGGTTGTGAGAAAATATTGTTATGTCTTTACACTCAATGCCATATAAAAAGAATTAGTTACAGAGTGAAAGTTGTATTATTGAGACATTGTGTTTGGAAATGAACTCGTGGCATGCCCTCTGAAGTTTATAACAGTTTATAATGCAATTCTACCAAATACTATGGATATGCATGTTAACTTCTGAAAAAGAGCCACATTGATGCCACAGGAAATTGTGCCAGGGTTTCAATACAAAAAATGCACAAGGAATCCCATGATGTATAAAATAACAATAATATGGAGTAAGATAATAATATAAAAATAACAGAGCACAAATAGTAAATAACAAAATATACACTCACCAGCCACTTTATTAGATCCACCTGTCCAACTGCTCGTTAACACAAGTTTCTAATCAGCCAATCACATGGCAGCAACTCAATGCATTTAGGCATGTAGACATGGTCAAGACGATCTGCTGCAGTTCAAACCGAGCATCAGAATGGGGAAGAAGGTGACTTAAGTGACTTTGAACGTGGCATGGTTTGTTGGTGCCAGACGGGCTGGTCTGAGTATTTCAGAAACTGCTGATCTACTGGGATTTTCACGCACTACCATCTCTAGGGTTTACAGAGAATGGTCCGAAAAAGAGAAAATATCTAGTGAGCGGCAGTTCTGTGGGAGCAAATGCCTCGTTGATGCCAGAGGTCAGAGGAGAATGGCCAGACTGGTTCGAGCTGATTGAAAGGCAACAGTAACTCAAATAACCACTCGTTACAACCAAGGCATGCAGAAGAGCATCTCTGAACGCACAACATGTCGAACCTTGAGGCGGATGGGCTACAGCAGCAGAAGACCAGACCGGGTGCCACTCCTGTCAGCTAAGAACAGGAAACTGAGGCTACAATTTGCACAGGCTCACCAAAATTGGACAATAGAGGATTGGAAAAACGTTGCCTGGTCTGATGAGTCTCGATTTCTGCTGGAACATTCGGATAGTAGGGTCACAATTTTGCGTCAACAACATCAAAGCATGGATCCATCCTGCCTGGTATCAACGGTTCAAGCTGGTGGTGTAATGGTGTGGGGGATATTTTCGTGGCACACTTTGGGCCCCTTAGTACCAATAGGTAATGTCATATAGGAATGGCCCTAAATTACTTGCGGCAACAATACATAATCTAGGCAGAAGGTAACAGCATATGCTGGCGCATTTTTTTAGGAAGGCAGTTTTAAAAATGGACTTGACCCTAGCCTAATATATTTTTATTTCTAAGCATACTCTAGATTTGAGTTTATTTCCTTAAATTTAAAAAGCTTTGATTTGTATGGGGTTAAAGCTGCCCTGCCACCACCTAAAAAGCTATAGTTTTTGTGCTTGTTTCCTAAAAAGACATGGCAAATATTTCACGTTACAAGGTTCAATTTGAAATATGAGGCTAATCGTATCTAGCATCTTAGTGATATTTTGGCTTTATTCATAATTATTTCAGCTCATTTACAAAGATCAAATACTTTAACACAGTACTCACCTCAACTGAAACACCACTCTATATAATATTTATGACTTACAGCTCTAATTGAGAAATTTACATCTTGTCACCTCCTACTGGTTTATGTTCACCTTTTGTAGGCTGTGACTTTGGCCTGAGGCTGTGACTGAAGCAAAACATGTAAAAAATACAGCTTGGTTGGGGGGTATTAAAATAGAATCTGTCTTGCACAAAGGGATTCAGTTTGAAGTCAGCATGAGTTTGTTTGGCTAAATAAGCATTGACAAAGCCCCCCACCTATTAAAGACACGCTCTGCAGTAAGGACATTGAGATGTTAGCTGTTAGCATGAAGCCATATGACCTACGCTATCTTGATAACGGTGCATGTCCCCCCCCCTCTGCAGCAGCCTGCGATGTACTCTACACTGTTACCAGCAGACATCCCCAGGCCCTTTTTCTGATCTCCAGGGATTTTAATCATGTCTCCATTGTAATCCACTCTCCTCATCTTCACCCAGTATGTTACCTGGCACACCAGAGACTGGACTTATTGTATGTCAGAACCAAGGAGCCATAGAGCTCATCACCTCTCCCTCCCCTGGGTGGCTCTGGTCATCTCCGGCCTGTGTATAAACCTCTGTTGCAGAGAACCAGCTATGATATGCACAGTGAAGAGATAGTCTGAGGAAACTGAAAACGGGCTGAGGGACTGTTTCAGCTTCACTGTCTATGAACAGCTTTGTGCTCCTTGTGGGAAGGACAGGACCGGACTAGTCTGCTGTAAGGGGGCCCTGCAGGGAAAGGTGCTGATACCATTCCTGTTCACCCTCTACACTGCAGACTTCTCCATCAACTCTGCAGGCTGCTATCTACAACAGTTATCTGATGACTCTGCCATAGTTGGCCTCATCACAGGTGAGGATGACTCAGAGTACAGACAGAGAACACAGGACTTTGTGGACAGATGCTCCTTATCAATGTAGGAAAAACAAAGGAGCTAGTGGTGGATTTCCGCAGGCGCAGACCCACCATACTGACATCGGTAAACATCCAGGGAACTGATGTTGAGATAGTGGACTGTTATAAGTACCTCGGTGTTCACCTGAGTAATACACTAGACTGGAGTCAGAACACTGATGCTCTTTACAGGAGGGGTCAGAGCAGACTGTACCTGATTTTTGGAGTACATGAGGCACTGATGAAGTAATTTTTTGACTCTGTGGTGGCATCAGCAATCCTCGATGGTGTTGTATATTGGAGCAACAACTTATCTACAGCTGAGTGGAAGCGGTTAGATAAGCTCATCAGGAAGGCCAGCTCTATCCTAGGATGCCCCCTTGACCCAGTGCAGGGGGTGGGAGACAGAAGGACTCTAGCAATAACATCACTGTTGGACAACATGTCCCACCCCATGCATGAAGCAGTTGCAGAACTCAAGAGTTCCTTCAGTGACAGACTGCTGCATCCTAGTGTTATCGCAGATCCTTCTTCCCAGCAGCTGTTAGACATTATAACCATTAGTGATCCCACGAGACTCAATAAATGTTTATACCCCTGCTGTTTTTGCACAATTTTCCATTTCTTGTTAATAGTCTGTTGTTGTTTAATGCAAATTTTGTATATTTTGAAATTCACACTACTCAGTTGCACATTTCTTTTAATCTGAGCATGCTATTTTTAATACATGTACAGCATTTTTTTTGTTCCTTATTTGTCCCTTACTGTAAAGTCTCTTATTCTTTTTTTGTTTTTTTAAATATATTTTTTTACTTTTCTGTGTATCTGCATGCTTGTATTTGCCTTTCACTTTGTTGCCTGTACACCTGAATGTCCTCACTGTTGGAAAATAAAGAATATTTCCATTCTATTCTATGTTCCATAGAATGCTTCCAAAGCATCAGAGGGATCTCACTTTCCTGAGGTATCAGTCAAGAGAAAAGTACAAAAAGAATTTCCAAGGCATTAGCTATACTATGGAGCACACTAAAGGCTCTAAAGAGATGTTGGGACCACAGCTATGGGTACAACATGATGGGCCAGTAAGAACTTTTCTGTAACTTTCAAAATAAATCGCATTAACCTACTTCCAGCACAGCCAGAAACAGGGAATAACAGCGGACTTCCCGTGACGTCACTGTCCGAATAAAAACCCCGCTTTTGCAACAAACTGACCTCTTCCACGCAGGTCCCCAGCAGAACTGGATGGAGGGACACAGCGTGCTAATGTCTCTTTGCGGGCAAACAGACATAACTTTTCAAACTGGATCCAAGAGTGTCATACGATCACGCAATCATATGCACTAAGTTAAGTAAGAATGAATTGCTGTTTGTGTATCCGGTATTCATTCATGAACGGGGGTAATTAAGGTACAATCGTTGCTTGAGTTTTCTCTCTGAGGTCTACAGAAGCAAACTGTGTTCCAGAGAGTTCCCAGCAGAGACCCTGTCTCTACAACGGCAAGTGGAGCAGTTTTCCCGGTCTGAAGGACAACGAGACCGCATCACCGTGGTTACAGCTGTAACGCGCAGTTTGGCCGG
Organism: Crenichthys baileyi; assembly: GCA_036173005.1. Classification (NCBI taxonomy): domain Eukaryota; kingdom Metazoa; phylum Chordata; class Actinopteri; order Cyprinodontiformes; family Goodeidae; genus Crenichthys; species Crenichthys baileyi. Next base: position 123,442 of record JAHHUM010001500.1, read on the forward strand.
CCCGACAGAGCGAGCCGCCCCACGCCACAGCTACGGAGGTTAGCTGCAGGTTAACCCTTTGTTCACTGTGGATGCTTTCTTCAACTTCGTTGCCCCGGACAACTTTACCTCAGCACAGTTCACGTAAGAGGTTGTGTTTTGGGCAGAGAGAAGTAGTTTAGAATGAAATAATCTAAAAATTTTCGTTTTATGACGTTTGGTTTTGTTTGTGCTGAAAACTCAGCCATCTTAGTGCTAGCAGATTATCTGTTCAGCACATGTGCTCAGTTTATGTGTTCTGTGTTTGTAGGCTTTTTTAAAAGTTAAGACAAGCTTTATTTAAAGGGTGATTTGAAACACAGAAGATCGTCCATAAAGCGTTGTCCGCGCTTATGCATTTTAACCCTTTTATTAGTGATATTTTAAAGGAATTGTAGCGGTATTAAGGAATCAAAGTCTTTCTGGGGTGCCAACCAGGTCTCTCTCCTGACATATTTATCCTTTAATCCAAAACCTGCACAAGGGGAAAAAAAGCACAGAAATGCTCATCACCCTACACATTAAATGAAAGAAACCGAACAGCCACAATTTCCCCTTTTTCACAAGTTTCAAGCATATTCACCCACAACAAAAAAAAAGTAAAAAACAATAATAGTTCATGCAATAATAATTAGCTTTTCAACTTAAAGAGGGACAATCCATCCAAAAAAACTCATAAAAGGAAAAATCCACTTCGTGTTTTTCATCCAACTCACAAGAGAGTCCCAAACATTGTGTAGCAGCACAATAAACACTGTGCTCGGGGGCACACAAGGTTAAGAAACCTATAGCAGCATCTTTAAAATGACAGGCTGTTTTTTTATATATCTCACCCACGGTATCGGCGTTATGAGACACTTGATCCGAAGGGTGAGCTTCTGTTGTGAGCCAGACGAACTCTCGGATAATCCAAGACCTGCTGTCCTCCCACACGAACTGCCAGTCCCAAAAATACTCCACTGCCACGCATCATTTCGAAAAAAAACCGGAAACAACTGGGCGTTCCCCCCGTGCCAGAGGACGCACGCCCAAAAAGGAAATGGGTGTGGAGGTGAGCAAAACCGTGTCCAATAAGGGCGCCGCAGTATGTGTTTGATTCTGATCATAAGCTATAAGCTTGTTTTGTTAGCTCCAACCGCTAACAGCTAAGAACACGTGGGTCAGCTGAAGATCATTTACCCAAAAAGGTTGTTAGTTTTCAATCTAGGAAATAATATTTCCCTAAATATTATTTTACTAAACTTGATAACTAAGTAAACACCATTAAGCCCCATTTCTCCAGAAAGATTTGGTTCTTATTCAAAATAACATTTCTTTAAATATTATTTACTATTCCTTAATAATATTTCTTTAAATATTATTTTAATAAATAAAGGCATCTAATTAAACACCATTGAGAGTTGGTCATCCAGAAGGTTGGTTTTATTCAGCAAGTCATTCTTTAAAATATAATTTTATTAAAATAATGTTTTATCTGATCTTCCATTGTGAATGGTTGTTTAAAGGTAAGTTAGTTCCAAGACTAACTTAACTTAATTTCCAGATTCTTCAAGATAATCCTTGGTTCTCAGACATAAACATTGCATGGTAATGTTGCATCACTCTTTTGGTCACTGTTTTCAACCATCTTTGATCAACTTGTTTATATTGTACATAGCCCATTAGTCTTCGTTATTCTTTCATTCTGCTTGGTAGTTTAGTTTGATTGTTTTAGCATAGCAAAAAATTTGTTGATTGAAATATGTTTGACTTTGAGTTGACTTATTTTTGTTTATAAATTCTTGTATTTTAAGAAATTGTGTGAATTCATTCCGTGTGTGTGCAGTTTTGCTGTTCAATAATGTCAGAGCTTGGCTCATTCCTTTCAATTTTGTCCTAATACCACCGCCTTATTGGGCTGGTATTCACAGGACAACCCTTAACAGACCGAAATATTATTTAATAAAATATCAATATTAAATAATATATTCATATTCATAATCACAACAGAGACCTGACCAAGAAATGAAAAATTCCTTCAAAATTGATTTAAGTTTTGACAAAACTGGTTAGTACGACTGGCAAGAGGCCCACGGCAACAATAAAGATGCTAGAGGAATTACTGATTGTGTAGCACATGACTAAATCTCTCTTTATTTTTCACAGGTCTAGGTTAAGTGGTAGGGTGACAAGATAGAAGCCTTTCACAGAGAAAACAAAATATGCAGAACTAAATTTAACAAAAAACACATTGGATGTTTCCCAAAAGCATGTGGGAAAATGTGTTCTGGTCAGATGAATAAGGCTGAACTTTTTGGCAATAAATCAAAAAGAGATGTTTGCCAAATAGACAACATGGTGGTGTCAGCATTATGCTTTGAGGAAGTTTTTCCTAGGTATGAATGAGGACCTTAGTCAAGGTGGAAGGAATTATTATACCAAGTTGAAGATAAATTTAATGTTTTCAGTTTTACAACCACCCAAAGCAAGCATCTCCATCAACAACAGACTGGCTTTATAATAAGAACATTAACATTTTTATGAATAACCCACCCAGAGACCAGATTTGGCAGAAATCTGTATGATGATCTGAGGAAGGCTGTGCACGGGACACACCTTCACATTTTAATGCAACTGGAGCATTTTTGCAAGTAAAGGTGTGCAAATATTGCCAAGTCAAGATGTGTCATAGTGATAGCCTCCTACCCAAAAAGATTCAATCAACTAGTGCTTTAACAAAGTATTAGTTTAGACTGTGTGCACTTCTGCACCACCATTACTTTAGGTTTTTTATTTTTTCTTTAGAAGGGTTCAGTTGTATTTTACAAGTTAAAGGTCACATTGGAGTTGGAGTTGTTAAAAATGACTATCTTGGTCTTATTTTTTGCGTCACAAAAACATTTAAAACTGGGAATTGTAGACTTTTATCTTTGTATCATATCTGAATCATAAAAGTATCATCCAAACAGCTTGATACGTGTTTTTTGATGGTTTCTGTAAAGAGGTAAAAGTAGTCTTTCGTAGTAGTAGTATTTCTTCTTGTTAATAAAACTCTCTAAGGGTTCCTTTTCAACACAGGTCAATGCTCGAGTTTCCCTCCAACATCATGATTCAGTCAGCAACCTTTATCAGGCTCTAAAAATCCAACTCTTTACAACTTTAGACCTATACATGTGCAGATTTATGAAGAATAGTGAAAGCCCTTTGACCAAAATTTGCCAGTAATATGGTATAAATTACCTTAAAGCAGCCTTTTCAAAATTGACCTGAAAAACCCTTCTCACGGTTTTTGTCTTCTGACAAACACTATACTGCTCAAGATGTTTGAGTGTCACCCATCAATTACATTCACCTATTTAAGGTTGTACTCCATCTTCTACCCTTTCACACTTGATATGTAACTATTCTGTCTCATATGTGAAGCACCTTGTACAAAAGCATCTAATGTGGCACACCTATTAGCTTCTGAGATTATTTCTCTGGGTTTCCCTTCTTCATCAGTTTCCTCGTCTTTGAAATCACTGTGAAATTTTCTGTCACAATTTCCTTCCTTCTCACCTTTTCTTGCTGTGCCATATATCTTCTCATTCTCCGTGTTTCCCTCCCTTTATGTCACCTTTAAAGGAAGTGTGCACCACTGATGAGAGTGGGTCGAAAAGTTAACTTCAAAGGAAGCCAATTTACTGCACACATGAAAGAGTAGCACTTTTATTTTTCTCTGAGTGATGCTGCTGTTGCATTGTACAATAGACCGCCAGGCTGTCAAAACTGTCCTTTGAAACCAGTAAAAAGACATTTCACAGTGGCAGACATCTTATACATGTATATACAGGGGTTGGACAATGAAACTGAAACACCTGGTTTTAGACCACAATAATTTATTAGTATGGTGTAGGGCCTCCTTTTGCAGCCAATACAGCGTCAATTAGTCTTGGGAATGACATATACAAGTCCTGCACAGTGGTCAGAGGGATTTTAAGCCATTCTTCTTGCAGGATAGTGGCCAGGTCACTACGTGATACTGGTGGAGGAAAACGTTTCCTGACTCGCTCCTCCAAAACACCCCAAAGTGGCTCAATAATATTTAGATCTGGTGACTGTGCAGGCCATGGGAGATGTTCAACTTCACTTTCATGTTCATCAAACCAATCTTTCACCAGTCTTGCTGGGGTGTATTGGTGCATTGTCATCCTGATACACGGCACCGCCTTCAGGATTCAATGTTTGAACCATTGGATGCACATGGTCCTCAAGAATGGTTCGGTAGTCCTTGGCAGTGACACGCCCATCTAGCACAAGTATTGGGGCCAAGGGAATGCCATGATATGGCAGCCCAAACCATCACTGATCCACCCCCATGCTTCACTCTGGGCATGCAACAGTCTGGGTGGTACGCTTCTTTGGGCTTCTCCACACCGTAACTCTCTCGGATGTGGGGAAAACAGTAAAGGTGGACTCATCAGACAACAATACATGTTTTCAACATTGTCCACAGCCCAAGATTTCCGCTCCTTGCACCATTGAAACCGACATTTGGCATTGGCATGAGTGACCAAAGGTTTGGCTATACCACCCGGCCGTGTATATTGACCCTGTGGAGCTCCCGACGGACAGTTCTGGTGGAAACAGGAGAGTTGAGGTGCACATTTAATTCTGCTGTGATTTGGGCAGCCGTGGTTTTTTTGTTTTTTGGATACAATCTGGGTTAGCACCCGAACATCCCTTTCAGACAGCTTCCTCTTGCGTCCACAGTTAATCCTGTTTTGGATGGGGGTTCATCCTTCTTGGTGGTATGCTGACATTACCCTGGATACCGTGGCTCTTGATACATCCCAAAGACTTGCTGTCTTGGTCACAGATGCGCCAGCAAGGACGTGCACCAACAATTTTGTCCTTCTTTTGGAACTCTGGAAAGGGTCACCCATAATGTTTGTGTGCATTTCAATATTTTGAGCAAAACTGGTGCTCTTACCCTGCTAATTGAACCTTCACACTTTGCTCTTACTGGTGCAATGTGCAATCAATGAAAAACTGGCTGCCAGGCCTGGTCCAGTTCAGCCATGAAACCTCCCACACTAAAATGACAGGTGTTTCAGTTTCATTGTCCAACCCCTGTATATTTTAAGTATATATAATATATATATATATATATATATATATATATATATATAATATATTATATATATATATTATATATATATATATATTTTACTGCTTGATAATGTCATGCCTGTAGCCTCACTCTAAAACGGTCAACTAATGATAATTCCCCACCACAATACCACTAAAGCTGATGTGTACGTATCTAGTTTATTTACATATTTTCATATCCTTATACTGATATACCAGGTCTACAGGGTAACAAGAAGTTCACCAAGGTTCCACCCTGGGACACCTCCTATTCAATATCTACATGCTCCCCCTAGCTCAGATCATGACAAACAATGAGATAAGTCACCATAACTACGCAGATGATACACAGTTCTACATTATAATGTCACCAGGTAATAATGAACCTATTTAAGAGTTAGGTAGATGCATAAAACAAATCAATGCGTGGTTGAACCATAATCTTCTTCAGTTGAATTAGAACAAAGCTAAAGTCTTTATTTTTGGACCAAAGTAGGAGCAATCAAGAGTAAGCACACAGCTTCAGTTACTACAGCTAGAAACCAAGATCAGACCGGAAATCTTGGTGTAGTGATGGACTCAGACCTGAACATCCTGAGGGCACAAAGACAACAACTAAGTCGGCCTTCTATCACCTGAACAACATTTCCAGGATTAAAGGACTAATGTCCCAGCAGGATCTTGAGAAACTCATCCATGCATTTATCTTTAGTCAAACTGATTACTGCACAAGCGTCTTCACAGGTCCGCCTAAAAAGTCAACCAGACAGCTGCATCTGATCCAGAAGGCTGCTGTCCTCACCAAAACTAAGAAAGTACAACACATCAACAGAGTTTTAAAGTCCTTACACTGGCTCCCTGTATCTCAGGGAAAATACTTTAAAATACTTTTGTTAGTTTATAAGCCACTGAATGACTTAGCACTAAAGCACATTAAAGATGTATTGGTTGTATCAACCTTCCAGACCTTGAAGGTCTTCTGGTTCTTGTCTACTCTGATTACCCAGAACCAGAACCAAACATGGAAAAGCAGCATTCAGTTCTTATGCTCCACTAATCTAGAGCAAACTTCCAGAAAACTGCAAAAATGCTGAATCCCTGAGTTAACAGCCCATTTGTATAGATTTGCTTTTGATTGTTCTATTTACATTGTTAACTAAAACATAATGGTAAAAGTTTCTACTAGGGGTAAAGGTTAATTAGGATTTTACAACGTGGAACAAACAGCGTAAAAATAAAAACCCTCCCTAAGTGACCTTGGCTCAGCTGGGCTCTTCTAGAAGACGTTAAGAGGAAGTTACAGTGCACCAGGAAATCTCTGACTCTTGGTCCATTTGTAGACCAGTTTTAACATTCCCGTATTATGGAGAAGCCAAATGGGTCAGAACAGTTCTAAGAGGTTGTCTCCTTCCAATGGAAAAACGTTTTATTTTATGTTAAAAAAATATGAGTCTAAAAGCATTGGGTGCATTCATTAATTGCAGGCTGTAATTCAACATTTCTTTACTTTTACAAAGTCCTTTTTTATGTTTTTTGTCACTGCATTGTACTTTTTTCATCAGGTAAAGCACTTTGAATTGTCTTGTTGCTGAAATGTGCTTTACAAAAAAACTTGCTTTGCCTATAAGGTTCTTTTAAACTACCTGAACTGTCAGATTATGTTCTAGGGCCCAGTGATGCTTTTTGAACCTTCTCTATTCAGGAACATTGATGCCTTTGACAAAAACAGCTAAAGTCTAATTATCTGTTTTTTTCTCAGCATACAGCGCCAATGTTTTTTAAAAACACCAACATTTTGGGATGTTTTGACATGTTATGCATCAGTGTTCCAGAGGTGCATTCCCTACAAATACATATAGATATGGAGGTTTAAATGAAATATTTGTACAGTAGAAAAAAACAGCTATTGCCATCTGCTTCTCTGAGATCGGCTTCTAGAGATCACAGAATCACAAAGGTGCTATAACAGGTATTTTTTTCAAACAATCCTTTTACATGTGTCTAAACATGGGGAAATGCAGAAGATTTTGTGGAACATCACATCCTGTGATGTCTTCAGTGTTTCTAAAGGCATTTCAAATGTAAACATTTGAGCCCGTTGAAGTAGAATTTCTGTCACAATCAGTGGTGCCAAGAAAAACATAGGTCCTCATCAAGCCTTGTTTGTCACTTTTCCAGTTGTTCAAAATGTTTTAAATATTTTTCTGAATGTAGATATTGTCATGTCTAGGTGTATAGTTATTGTCTTGCAGCCACTTTCTGAATTATAAAAAACCTATTATGGTATGCATTTTAATGCTGCCCAGCTTCATTTCATTGCTACCGCTTCAAGTGATCACTCTAACAAAGTCATGAAGCTATTTGTAGGTATTAAACGTGTGCAAGCATGACATACCTAGCAAGTAGTCTCTGTATGTGCTGATGCAGTTTGGAGGGATTTGAATAAATTATAAACAAGGTGAATTTAAAGACTGTGAGTAATTGTGGAAAAGTGTTTCCTTTTCATTTTGGTGTAATTACAGTACAGTACATTTGAACAGCATGTTTTAATAGATTTTGAATCTGGGCCAATATTTGATTTTATTCAAAGCAGTTTATCTCCAAATGAATGAATGAAAGGAAGAAATCATTCCTCTGTCTTTTACACTTTATATTACATTCAGGGGTG